>CM060955.1:116244012-116484012 GCA_030765055.1 Mantis religiosa | reverse complement strand
CACCCCACAAGTAGTCACACACTCTTAAATTGGGAAAGCGAGAAGGCCAAACACCAGTACTAATCACTCTATCTTCAAACCTTTTCTTTATCCAGATTTATTGAACGCTATTTTACACAGTGGTATATTAGGGTTAGATTTGATACATAAAAATATACAATTTTAACAAAAATATTTTAAATACTAGAAGGAAGAAACGATGTTTTAATCTAATGCATATTAATTTAAACTATTTCAGACGTTTAAACACTGAGTTTATAAACATCATGAAGTACTTATACTGTTGTGGCTTCATTAGCAAAGATGTGAGCGGAGCAGAAAATTCAGTTCCTAGAGAGTCTAGCAGTCTTGTCTTTCTCTCCAGAAAATGGGACAACAGAAAAGGAGATGAACCGCAGTTTGAAATTCTTCACCACACATGCACTCGGGGTTGGATGTTAAGTGAAAGCGTGATAAGTATTCACCAAATTTACCATGTCCACTTAAAAATTGTGTCAAAACAAAATTTGGTACAAGAGTTTCACATTTTCCTCTGTCATATACACTAGGAAAAAATAATGTTGCTGTTAAACTTCCATTTGGAGTTGTTATCCATTGTTGGTTCCATTCTTCAAGAATATGTTGATGTATCATTCTCCTTACATTAGAAATAGGACACAAAGAGTATGTCACAGGAAGACTGGATTCTGCAGCCTTCTTAGCCAAGCAATCTGCTCTCTCGTTACCTAAAATTCCAATGTGTCCTTTAAGCCATCCCATGCAAATATGTCCTGGATGGTTTTGAAACGAGGTTCTGATTTCATGTGCTAATGAATTTAAATTGTATTTATCAAACACTTCCTTAATTTTACTCATGGACTCCTGTGCTGTAAGGGCAGTAGCAAAATCTTGTTGAAACCACCCATATGATTTCTCTTCTTCTGTCAGTTCATGATAAAATGGGATCAAAATGTTATTTTGATACCTCTCTACATTCTCAGTCTGCTCGTAGAATATTGGACCGATTATGAATTTAGAGCTAACAGCACACCAAACTCCAACTTTCCGATCGTAATGAGAGATTTCTTGAATGCGGTGTGAATTTTTAGACGTCCAGAACCGATTGTTATGAGTGTTGACACGACCACTGAGGTGAAACCATGCCTCATCGGAAAAGAACGTACAGAAGCTGAGGATCAATTAATGAGAGAAATCATTCCCAATGAAGCATTGGTGATAACAGTCACCTTGTTTTAAACCATGGGACCCTGTACTCGTTTACGGTTTCAGTTTTAGTGATTTAGTTGCTCTATGTGCAGAAGATTGAAATTCCCACCTACAGTGCTAATTTTGGAATGGATTTGGTTAGTGAATGTTAAAAACATGCACCTATGTAATCTAACTTTTCCTTTGTTAACACTGCACGTTTAAGGTTCGTTTTTTGGTTTTCCACAGAACCTGTGGTTTTGAATTTCTTCACAATCTCGTGAATTGTAAATCCGGAAACAGGCATTTCAGCAGGGAACGCTTGAATATACTCTGTGCAAACACGTCTTGGTGATACACATTTATAATGACTTTTACACACGACAACGCCTTACACTAGAGTCAAGCACCTATTCATGTTAGTGGCCATACAATACTGCCGAGGGCACACAGCTAGCCCCCGCGCACAACGGCAGCCAGTAGCGGGGGAATCCAGCAAGGTTACAAAAAAGGCGAAATGCCGTGTTAAATGAAGAACACTGTAGTTAAAAATCAAACGAGAAGGCTCAGGAGGTAGAATCTGTGGCTTGCTCTCGGGAGGTTGTGGTTCGATTTTATGGCAATCCTCTTGATCCATGTTTTTCGAGGTTTTCCCGAGCCGCTAGGCTAATGCTAGGATGATAATTACATCTCTGGATTTTCAAGTCCTTCATTTCCCTTCAGCCTTCATGCTGGTTCACTAATTCAGGGTTCCAAGTGTTGGTGGGAGTCTCAACATGTATTGCAGGTGCATTGCTACCTATAAATCCTCATCCCCCGGATCGGGAGAAGTCTCCACCCAGTTCGGCTGCTACTGGGGAGTTCAAATCTGTAACTGTTAGAGAACCTGCCCTCTGCTATAATCGCCCCTCACAACAGCCACTCTTAGTAACCTCTCCTCTCATCCGGAGCAGGATAGGGGAAATACGTGTCAAATAGCCATCAACGCAAAATAAGTCCCTGAAAGGAATGTGCCATCCATTGCTACCCTTACACAGTGGGAGGACAGCAAATGTGTGTGACAGAAAATGCATGCTACACAAGGAGTGGAACCATTAAAAAAACATGCACCCTATTCACTCTGTACACTAAAACCCAGAAGATTTATTCACAAAAGCAGAAGACGCCAGAATGTTTTTGAATGGTCTATAACTGAACTGACATGGGGTATCATAAATCTATCCAGGGAGGGTATGGGAACCTTCTCCAACTCCCCTGCATCTCAGTCCACGGTGACTTTCTTTGCTGTGGTAAACTGTACGGCTGCACATGTCAACAATAATACATGTAGTACTTACACAAAGATTAGTATCTATACTGAGAAGTGAGCAAGTAATAAGACACTTATCACTCACTACTGTGCTACTTTGCAGTGTAGAAGTTGGAAGAAAATTTTATTTTTATATCACATTCGTCATTAATTTCCCACTGTCTATACTTAAAATTAATTGTTGTTTTATAATAATGTTATCTACATACATGGCCAACAATACAGCACACGATTAAAAGAGAAATCTGCTA
The DNA here is from genome assembly GCA_030765055.1 of Mantis religiosa. NCBI lineage: Eukaryota > Metazoa > Arthropoda > Insecta > Mantodea > Mantidae > Mantis > Mantis religiosa. Next base: position 116,481,267 of record CM060955.1, on the reverse strand, counting down.
GGAAAACTAAAAGCTGCTGAAGCACACGGATTGCGATGACACATTTTCTTTATTTAAGAAACACGAGAAGGTAAGCTTTTTAATTAGTAGCCCATTTCCTACATTGTTGTTATTAGACAATGTGAATCTGAAATCCATGGAATTAGCTGCTCCTGATAAGCAAATAAATATAGAAAAAGTAAGTAACTTGGAATTAAATAGGATGTTTACACAACGAAGAAATGGTTCTGTGGATATGAATAAAAAAATACTTGATTCTACTTTAATATATCTTAATTTATGACTGGTCATAAAAAACACAGTGGATTTAGTTCCCCTTGTATGTAAACATTAAAGTTCCTGCTCGAATACCTTAAACTAAAATAAACTAGAAAAAATAAAAATAATAAAATAAACTAGCCTATATCTAAAATAAACTAGAAATTAATAAGCAATATTAATAACTGAAATACCAGCCAGTTTCCCCCATAAAGAATTAGTGCTTAGGGTGGCATATCTCTCTTTCCTTATCACTGAACAGAGGGGAAAGCAGAGCTTTGGAAGCTCTCTGTTGCAGCCTTCTCCAAGGTAAGGGGCAGCAAGAGGCAAGGTGGAGGAATGTAGGATTCAATAAGCTAAGGCTTCGGAAACCAACATTGCAACACACATACGAGCTCTGAAATGTACCGTACGGACACGACTGGCTTTGGAATTCTGCATAGCACGTGGAGTTATGAACAAAAAGAGCGTGTTTTCAATTATTATGTGATTGTTACGGTCCTCAACAGCTGTATTAGTATTGTTTATTTCATACTGTACAGTATACCAAGACAGTTCCAAATGGGCGAAGAATGTGTAAAAAAACAATTAGTGCAAAGGCTATTGTCGCAGTTTAAATACGAGCATAAGTAAGTGATAATAAAACAGGGAAGGCCTACTCCAGCTCTTCCGCACTTGCAGTGTGAACAGAAGGAAAAAAAAACCCTTATAAAAGGTATTTTAATATAAGTAATTATGATAAGTATAAGTGGCTGTCTGGTTCATTCGAACTAAATAACTTTATTGTTGGCCGTGCTTGTTGTTTGCAACTGAGAAAACACCCTAGAATGCCACGGGTTTTGCAAATTTAGCTTATTTAATCACATAAAAGATCATGGACGCATATAAAATCTTTCATGGCATTAAAAATTTTCGGCACTCAACGGGTAGACCATGCATTGAATTACCAAAAGAAACTTGCTGACAGTGTGCACAATGAAAAGGTTATGGAAAATAGAAATGTATTGAAAAGATTGATTGATACAGTGGTTCTTCTTGCAAAACAGGAATGTTCGTTTAAAGGCCATGATGAAAGTGAGGAGTCATTAAATAAAGACAATTTTATAGAATTGCTACAATTTCTGGCTAATTATGATGCGGCAATGTCTCAGAATCTAAAGACAGCTACCGGCTCTTATACACAATGACCTAATCGATGCCGTGTCCAGTGTTGCTAGAGATAAGATTAAATCAAATATTGATAAGGCTAGTTTTGTTGGACTCATGCTCGATGAAACAACTGATGTCACCAATAAAAGTCAAATGTCTACTATTCTACGTTATATTGAAGATGAAGACAATTGCAAAGGACAATTTCTAGTTTCACTGATGTAAGTTCTGATCGAACAGCCAGTGGTTTATTTGAATATGTATAGAAGACCATAAAATGTAAAAAAAGACCATAAGTGATTTGGGATGTTCAAAAAAATTTGTAGCTCAAATTTTCGATGATACTGCAGTAATGTACATACATGTTTCTGGACTTCAGACTTTAATTAAAACCGAATATCCAGCTGCTACCTTCATCCACTGCTATAGCCACACACTTAACCTAATACTTTCCCAAACTGTGAATGTTATTTAGGAAACCAGACAATTCTTTGTTTCTGTTAATGGTTTACCCCCCTTTCTATCACATTCCACTTCACGTAAACATGCTCTTAAAGTCTTTACTGAAAAGAAAATGCCAAGTGTCGCACCTACACGATGGAATTTTGCTTCCAGACTTATTAGCACAGTTCATCACTATAGAGATTATCAGTTTCTTTATTTCAATGGAAGAGGAACGTGGGGACTGGTCTGGTGAAGAAGCTAACATGACTTCCGGCTTTGTGCGATTTCACTCAAAGACTCGAACCAACTTTTTCTTGATTATGTTCAGTAAAGTTTTTGCATTTTCAGATATGTTGTTTGACATTTTACAAGACGAGAGGACGAGAGCATGGACATCTGCTACTGTACGGCAAAAAGTTCACGAATTTATTACCACACTGCAAAATATTATAAATTTAGAATTTGAAGAAGTATGGTCTAACTATGAGCGTTGCTGAGGAAGAGAATGAAGAAAGGCATAGAAAGATAGACTGTCGTGAAGATGAAGCCCATTATTCGTACATAAGGATTTTCTATGAAGTTCTGAACACATTAATAGCTCAAACAGAAACAGTCGAAATTTCTGGCGTTAATGGATTCTAAACATTTTGCGAGTTACGATGGAATGTTTCCAACAAATGTATTTCGAGAACTGAGAGAACCATATGTTTCCTATTTCAATATACTGTCCTAGAAAAATGAACTGAAAGTGTTACATTCACTTCAAGAATTTTCTAACAAGTCCGTTCAAACCTTTGCAAATTATATGAAATCAAATGGAATTTGACATTGTGTACAGCAAAGTTTAAAATCTATGTGAACTGATTTTAACATTTCCTTCTGCCACTGTAAGTGCTGAAAGGAGTTTTTCAGCCTTGAAACGAATAAAATCTTATTTACTGTAACACAAGGACAAGTTCGTCTTAGCAACTTGGCTCTTCTATCGGTTGGAAAAGACATTCTTGTTTCATTGAGAAGACATACTGAGAAAAGGTTTTTTGATAGTGTCACAATGCAGTTTACCCGTAAAGAAAGACGGCTGGAATTCATATATATATAGGTATGGTGAAATTGTATATTTTCCTTTTTAAATTGCTTCAACAGCTTGTTTCAAGAAAAATTGATTTAAATGCACTGTTGTGAAGTTAACTTTTAATCAACAATACCTTATTCTCCGGATTTGGTAGGCCTAATGATAGCCCAAGTCACAATCCTAGCATATGCCACTGGTTAAAACCCTTATATTCATTTATATACACTCTCTACATTACATTGTATAACAAAAGGAATCATTACTTGAATTTGAATTTCCTTCTTTATACATGCTACAAATTAAATAACAGAGGCATTTGTAACAGTTAATAAAAAACTCTCCAGAAATGTAAAATGGCCATATCTATTATTAATTGAAACATTATTTGAATATATTGAAATTTAACTGTATTGTTCGGTTTTTAAATTGGCTGGATCTAACTTTCGCGTGTTCCTCTTGACTTGACGTCAAGACAAACTTTTGATTCAACTTAAGAAATGTCTAACTTCTATTAATCTAGATGCCAATACAATAGAAGAATATTTGGCAATGACTGAAATATGTATACAGCAACATTATTTTGTTTCCGATCGAAAGTATTACAAACAAATTTCAGGACTGGCTATGGGAAGCCCGCTATCACCATTTTTGGCCAATTTATACAGATCTTTTTCGAAACACATATAACTAAAGCCTTTCCTCACATTTTTAAAACATGGTACAGATACGTAGATGACATCTTTGCAATAGTGCACTACAAACAAATAGATTATGCTTTGAAACTACTCAACCTTCAAGAACCCAGCATACAATTCACAGTAGAAACTGAAGAGGACTGTCCTCTACCTTTTTTGGATCTTAAAATCACAAAAAACAATGAAAAAATGGAATTTGGTATTCATAGAAAAGCAATACACACAGATAATTAAATCAAAGCAAATAGTTTCAACCCAATTGCACACAAACATGCAACCATCAACAGTGTCACACATAGATTAGTAAATCTACCCCTCAGCCAGCAAAAATATCAAAAGGAATACCATCAAATCTTAAAAACTGCAATTAAAAATGGATATGGAAAAAGCCTTGTAGATAAAAAACTAAAATCTTTCAAACTTTAAGAAAGATTAAAACAGATCACAGCTCTTTAATCAATAAAACAAGAAATTAGATTTGCTAAATTTACTTACCACCCCTGAGCCACAAAAAAGTTCCAAAAAATATTCAAGAAATACAATATAACATTGGCACCAAAAAACAGTTACAACATTAGAAACCTAAAATTAGGCAAGTGAGTCAACCTTGTATATACTTTCCTCCACTTACGTAAGTGGAGAAAAGTATATACAAGGTTGACTCACTTGCCTAATTTTAGTAACAATGGCACTCCACTTTCTGAAATACTTCTTTTTATTCTATATTAGAAACCTACTTAACAGTAATAATACTGATGAGATAAAACCAGAAGAAAAGTCGGGCATTTACAAGATTAAGTGTAAAGACTGTGAAAAAATTTACATAAGGAGGACAAAAAGAAACATAGGCCCTAGAAAGAAAGAACCTTTTAGGCACTTAAGATACAAAAATATTAATAAGTCCGCAATAGCAGCTCATTTCTGGTCTGAAAATCATGAAATTGAAGATAGCACCAAATTACTAAAATACGTACAAAAACATAGTGAACTCGTCATATGGGAGAGAATATACATAGAAAAACATAAAAACCAACTAATGAACTTTGAAATCCCGCCAGAAGACAACCCCACATTTAAATTCATCACAAAATCAACAATGGCAGCAGCAACTCCAGAACTACCCATACCACTGGATCAAGCTTTAGTCGCATAAGAGCCGACGATGCGAACGATGGTTCGCGAAACATGTCCTTAATATAGGTACGTAAGTGAAGTTGATGTGTAATAAATATGACTCATCTATAATTTAATAATTATTTGAATATGTTCATCATTCATTTGTGTTGTACATTGGTCTATGTAGGTTGTTTGGTTACTGACCTATTAATTCCAAAGTCACAGATTCAAAATATTTTAGAAAAGCTTTTGCAGGATGAAATTACAGCACATTGGCAGGGTTAATATGATCCTGGGTATTGACAATATTGTGAACAAACAAAATACATAATTTAATTTTGCACTGCACAGTTTATGTGAATCTGCATTTTATTGTTTATTTGTTGATACATTTATATGTTTTATTATCATCAGTCCAGAATCATAAGTAAGATGTCAGAATAGAAATACTTCAAAACATAGTCAACTCTGAACTTTTTTGTCATTAAAGAAAATTTTCATTTGTTGTCAAACCATAAAAGTATAACAGATAATGTTAACACATTGCCATGAAGCTAGTAGTTATAAAAATAACACTTTCAGAAGAAAACCCTATATCATTTTGATCACTTAGCACATAAATTTGTTCACAGCCAGTATTCCACACATTAGCACCAGTTAAACTTTAATATCATTTATTAAGATGCCATGTTTAAAACAATCATTATATTAATCACAGTGTTAGAGCTATAAAATATTTTGAAGTTATAAATGAAAATTAAAGATCTCATAGCTTCTGTGTTCAAACATACAATGATATATACAGCAATCAGGACTTGAACCACCGCATACTTTTTCAACTTGCACTTGTTTCCTGTGAATGCAGTATAGCAGTAAACCATTGCAGCATATTACATCATGCTGGTATGAGAGCTGGTTAGTGTATGTCATTCAAACATGTCAGGTTCAACACAAAGGTTGAACATTTAGCTCATTAGCTGATACCACCCAGAACCATCCACACATTGTTTCCTGAAAACAACCACTGAGATGATTAACACAGAATGATACAAAGAAATGTATTACTGAAATGGATAACATATATTAAGATTATTTGATGTTAAATGAATGCGAGAAATCTATATGTCAAATTCAATATTCTCTTTAATGAATTACTTTTCATTACAGATTGAATGTGTAAAACTAAGTTTCAATATCTCAGTAAATTGCATTTAAATTCACTGGTGTTTTAAAAGGTAAATTTTACAAGCGATAATACAATGTAAAGTCTAAATGTAATAGTCACCTCAAGCGCAGAATGGTATACTAATTCATTTAGTAGCAGAAGTGTTAACATTTTATCATTTATCATAGTGTTTGTTGACTTAAGCCTGGTATTATAAAGGAGATTTAAACTCATGGTTAGGTTTAAAAACAATTTTGATTTCAAATTAAACTTCATATTAAACTTTAGTTGAATTTCAGTTTAATTTTACTGAAACTCATCTGTTAACTACAGTAAAGTTTTATTTTAAGATAGTGGTCCTAGCTGTATATATGACTTGAACCCACAAAAGGCCTGATGGATTCCTGCTTGGCCAAGTCTCTGCCCTCTCATTGCCATGGATTCGGGAGGCATTTGAGGAATTGGGAGTGATGAGAAAATTCTTTAGTTAACAAAAGAAGCAAGTAGATCTTTGATAGATAAAGCCAACATGAAAAATCCAATGCCATGGCCGGAATTTGAACCACAGATCTCCTGGTTTCTTTCCAATCGCTCTAACCCATTGAGCTACCATGGCCAACGTGCCGTCCTGACATTAAATTTTCCATTTGCCTAGTATATTTCCCCGGTAGACCACTAGGGGCTCTCGCATCCGAGATACACCGTTTGTGGCGACTTACTATTGTAAGTACTAGAATCCCAGGCTTCATCATTTAACTCTTATTATTTTTAGTTAATTGATGGAAATTAATCATTTCCTCACACTAGCCATATATAGGCTAAGGTCTTTGATAGATAGAGTCAACATGAAAAATTCAATGCCATGGCCGGGATTTGAACATTTAATATCAGGACGGCATGTTGTCCATGGTAGCTCAATGGGTTAGAGCAACTGGACGGAAACCAGGAGATACGTGGTTCAAATCATTGAATTTTTCATGTTGACTCTATCTATCAAAGACCTTAGTCTATAAACGGCTAGTGTGAGGAAATGATTAATTTCCATCAATTAACTAAAAGCAAGTAAATCTGTTTACTTTCAGATGTGAAATGACCATGAATATTTAAAACCTAGAAAACAGGAGGTCCCAAGCTTATTAGATCAAACTGAAACTGGATGTTGAATAAAATGAGAAGGTAGAACGTGTAAAACTATAGATTTGATTAATAATTTTCTATTAAGTAACAATATATTCTGAAAATTAAGTATAAATTGAGTTATTAGCTTCTATAAATACAAGTAACTGCCTTCTGTACAACTATGAAAATATATTTTTTTTTTTTTTTACCCACCAGGTACAGTGTGACACAAAAAGGGGAATATTTGTACAGTCCAATAAAATTAAGAGTGATAATAGGAAAACATTTTATTGATGCATAATAGAAACCTTAAACTTGCCATTTAAGAAACAAGATGAATTAAATTTAAAGGGAGTCGATTAATGGCACTAAACAACACTTACTTTTAAATTTCCCAGAACATGTTTCAGAGGCTATTTGCCTCTATTGTCAACAGGATATTGACTGGTTCTCAGTGGTGTAGCTGGCGATATTTTGCCATAGGTCTCCTCTGGTTGTGGTTCAAGGAACTTGCTGAACAAATCTTTCTGGAGGATGCCGAAATTGAATACTTTGTTTCTATTTTTTTAAATGAAGACTTTTTCCCATGTAGACAGTTCTTGTTTTCCTGTTGTGTGTTTAAGTAGTTTTGGTTCTGCATTTATGTTGTGTTTTATTTTTTTCCAAAAATGTCTGGCAACTGCTGATTTTTCTAATTGTTTGTATTTTATGTACGTAAAGTGTTCCTTTGCTCTTGTTTCTAAATTTCTTTTGTTTTTTTTTTTAAATATAAATTTGACTACAGTCACAGCATTCAATTTGATATATACCAGATTTTTTTGTTAAATGGAATTTTGTTAATGGCATCTTTGATGTTTGAGCATATTAGGTTTTTAAGGAGTAATGCTTGACTGGTGCTAGTTGAATGTCTTGTTTTTTGAAGACTTTTTTGAATTTATCAAAGGCCCATGGGTGGTAAGTGCATTTTTCAAAGGTCAATTTAGTTTCTGTAGCTGAGAGGGTTGTGGTTTCCTTTAGTAGCTTCTTCGTTTTTGCTAAGTTCACTGATTTGTCTGCTAATGATTTGGGAAAGTCATTTTTTAGTGCTACTTCAATATTTTTGTTGTATTCTGTTTTGTATTCTTCTGCTGTGAGAGGGATGTTGAACGTCTGTGTGTTAAACTATTAAAGATTGCTTGTTTGTGGAATCTTGGGTTGTAGCCATTAGCTTTTAAATAGTTGTCTGTCTGTATTGGTTTTCTGTAAATGCCAAAGTTTATTCTGTTTTTATTTTGGATTATTTTTAGATCCAAAATACTCATCTTTCTCTATTTCTACAGTGCACTTGATGCCTTTTTCTTGGATGTTTAAAAGTTTTAATGCATCACTGATGTGTTTTTCTTTGGTACTATTGCAAAGATGTCATCTACATATTGCTGCCAGAGTTTAAACATCCAAAGGAAATCTTTGGTGATCCTTATTTCTAATGCACTCATGTACAGATCGGCCAAGAAGGGTGATAGGGGGTTGCCCATTGCTAAACCTGAAGTTTGGTGGAAATATTTTGTTTGAAAATGGAAGAAATTTAGTTCTATACATAATTTGGTTACTTCAAGTAATCTGAAATTTCAGGTGATGACATTCCAAGTGATTTGAGCCATTTTTCTATCAACGGTGGGAGTTGTTTTACTGGTATGCTGGGAAACAGTGATTTAACATCAAATGAGACTAGAGTGTCCTCTTATTTTAGTTCAGTGTCCTTAATGTTTTCTATAAGTTTGTAGGTGTTTTTGATGCTTAGGCTATCAAATTGTGCAAATGAGTTGAACTTATTTATTTGCCACTCTGCAAGTTTGTATGTTGGTGAACTTATACTGCTAACGATAGGTCTCATTGTTATGGATGGTTTGTGTATTTTGGGTAAGCCATAGAGTCTAGGTAAGGTTGGATTATCCTTATTAAATTTTAGATGAGTCGTATTTCTTACACATCTGCTTCACTTTCGTACCTATTTTGAGGACATGTTTCGCAAATCTTCGTTTGCATCTACGGCTCTTGTGCGACTGACGCTAGATCCAGCGGTGTGGGTAATTCTGGGATTGTTGCTGCCATCTGTTGATTTAGTGATGAACTGAAATGTGGGATTCTCTTCTAGCGGGATTTCAAAGTTCATTAGTTGGTTTTTATGTTTTTCTATGTATATCCTCTCCCATATGACGAGTTCACTATGTTTTTGTACGTATTTTAGTAATTCTGTGCTATCTTCAATTTCATGATTTTCAGACGACATCTTTGCAATAGTGCCCTACAAACTAATAGATGATGCTTTGAAACTACTCAACCTGCAAGAACCCAGCATACAATTCACAGTAGAAACTGAAGAGGACTGTACTCTACCTTTTTTAGACCTTAAAATCAAAAAAGGAATGAAAAACTAGAATTTGGCATTCATAGAAAAGCAACACACACAGATAATTACATCAAAGCAAATAGTTTCAACCCAATTCCACACAAACATGCAACCATCAACAGTCTGACACACAGATTAGTAAATCTACCTCTCAGCCAGCAAGAATATCAAAACGAATACCATCAAATCTTAAAAACTGCAATTAAAAATGGATATGGAAAAAACCTTGTAGATAAAAAACTAAAATTATTCAAACTTCAAAAGAAATTAAAACAGATCACAGCTCTCACACCAATAAAACAAGAAACTAGATTTGCTAAATTTACTTACCACCCCTGGGCCACAAAAAAGTTCCAAAAAATATTCAAGAAATACAATATAACATTGGCACCAAAAAACAATTACAACATTAAAAACCTACTTCACAGTAATAATACTGATAAGATAAAACCAGAGGAAAAGTCAGGCATTTACAAAATTAAGTGTAAAGACTGTGAAAAAATTTACATAGGGAGGACAAAAAGAAACATAGGCACTAGAAAGAAAGAACACTTCAGGCACTTAAGATACAAAAATATTGATAAGTCCGCAATAGCAGCTCATTTCTGGTCTGAAAATCATGAAATTGAAGATAGCACAGAATTACTAAAATACGTACAAAAACATAGTGAACTCGTCATATGGGAGAGGATATACATAGAAAAACATAAAAACCAACTAATGAACTTTGAAATCCCGCTAGAAGAGAATCCCACATTTCAGTTCATCACTAAATCAACAGATGGCAGCAACAATCCCAGAATTACCCACACCGCTGGATCTAGCGTCAGTCGCACAAGAGCCGTAGATGCAAACGAAGATTTGCGAAACATGTCCTCAAAATAGGTACGAAAGTGAAGCAGATGTGTAAGAAATACGACTCATCTAAAATTTAATAATTTTTCGCTTCACTGTGGTGTTCCAATACAGTTAAATCTCGATATATTGGATTATCCTGTTTAACTGTATATTTGTTTGCTATTATGCTTGATTATGCTATTTTTTTTTTCAAATTATTGTATGCAAGTTGTTAGAGAATTTTTGTTAAGGCTTCATATCACTGTCAGTTAGAATTTCTTCCATTTTTTTCAATATAATCAGAATTATCCATTATGACTATCTTATTACCTTTGTCTGCATTGGTGTATATTATGTTTTTCTGTTTCAAAGAATGAATAATGTTTTGTTTGCTCTTCTGAAAGGATCTGGTTTTTATTTCCGCCAAAATATTTTCACATTGGCTTTTAATTGAATTTTGTTTGTATACTGGTAGACCCTCTGACAAAATATTGATATTTACAATGTAGTCTTCAATTTTGGTTGACAAACGGATGCAAGTTTTTAATCCTTTGTTTAGAAGAACCAATTCTTTTGTGGAGAAGTTTTGATTGGATAGGTTACCAACATTTTCAAAGGTTTGTATGCTCATTTTTGCATTTACTCTACTTATTTCAATTTTGCATTTAGCTTGTGCACTGATTGCTGATGGACTCAAGTTGCTATTTCCGTTGTTTCTCTTATTCTTTAACTTTTTTTCCGGTATGATTTCAGTATGAAGAAATGTTGCACAAGTTGTTCAGTTTGTATTTTAGTTTTACGGTTTTTGCTTTCATTTTCTTACTTGGGATTGCCAAATAGTTTTGTTCAAAGTTTTCCCACATCGAGTTTCCCAGCGCTTTAATTAAAAGTGAATGTAGTTTATAAAGTTCCAGTTTATAAAGTGTCATTTTTTAAATAATTCTTTGCCAAGTCCTCATGGTTGCCACTGTACATTTCAAACATTCCCATTTTGTTGTGTCACTTTGTATATCAACACTGTTGTAAAACAGTTAACTTAAACAGAAAATTATAAAACAGAATCTGCAGTTAGACTTTTGGTTTGGTTTAACTAAATATCCAACCCAACTAAATTTATAAAACTGAGCCTAGTGCTGAATTGTTTTTATTATTTATTTTAAATGTTAATTTTGAATGTAATAACCAGCTAAAAAAACCACATGGGAGAATCACATACAAGTACACCCAATGCTCACAAACTCTGCCTTGTTCACTCTGGAGATGGGACAACATAGAAAAAATTATATTGTCGTGAACCCGTTATCTACGCTTGAGCTGCTTTTTTTACACAAAGGAACTGATAGGCCGGCAGTGTGGAAACAAAGAGCCTGCAGATAAAGATAGCATGCAGATAAAGGTCTGCCGAGACAAACAAACTGAGATAAATGGAAATTTCTAGTGACTTCTTGACTGATAGAGATTATTCGGTTTCTGGTTTATTTTAGAACAGTCTAGAAATTATCAGTGAGGTATTTAAGAAGACGATGACTCGCCATGAGGGGAGTAGTAGTAAACAGCTGTGAAGTGTTGTAACGAGAGCTGTAATCAGAACACTGTTTGTATGGTCATCGACCTTGGTAGATTCTGTTGTGTATGTGATGTAATGTTGTTACATGAGAATTGAACAGTGTATTTCTATGGAAATAAAGAACATTTGGAATTTCGCTAAACTGGACTTTTAATTCTATGAACCCGCAAAGTCACAATAAAAATAATTCTGTATCACTAACAACAAAGTTGAATTATTGCTAAATAACAGCTAAGATCATTCAATGTTAATTAAAGTTGGTTAATTTTCACACATTTTGTGAAGATCATTTAACACAATAATATGTCTTCTATTTATTTTCCATGTTTCTTTACAGTGGTGGAGGATAATAGTAATATTTTCCCATCACTTGTACCATGTGGCAAGGAGTACACTAATAGCTTATTTGGAAAAATGCTACTGCACTTGTATGTAGTATCATAAACAATCTGCTATAACAGTATAGTTATTTCTAATTGAATCTGCACACTTTGTTTCATAAATTGTACTGTTACAGTAATAAGATTTTAAGTTTTCCTGCACAAGTATAACTGCAGAATGTTACAAACTGAACCAAAATGTTTTAAGCAGCAGAAGAGATGTCATGCTAAGTCTGAAAAATTGTAATTGACCTACCAGCCAATGAGGTGCCTCCTTGTCACATGGTTTTATTTATAACAACTTTGAATTTAAAGTGAAACTAAAACCTTTGTTCTGTGAATAAACTTTTCCTACCTAACAATCCTTACACACTTTAGAAGAGAAGTAGGTATGTAGTAAACAAGCCAGGTGTAAGCTAGATGGGTAATTTAGAGTCTGGCCGTAAAAGAAAAGGTGGTCTTTATAAAGAAGAGCTAATACCCTTCAAGTCACTTGTATTTAACAGAGCCTTGGATATGTGAGACTCAACTATATATCCAAAATGTTGGAATTGAATACACTGAAGTAATTCGGAAACCCAAATTACATGAAATATAAAGAAATTTAAAAACTGGATAATGAAGTTTGACTTGCCAGTACCAGACAATCTGTTAAGTTCTCAACAGATCACAAAAGGATACCCTATCATGTGTTTCAAATGGCAAGGTGTTTGTCCTTGAGCGCTACTAGGTGAGCAACCAACCGGAGTCCTGCGGTGTTATTGTATTGCACTCCCGCTAAGTGGTGTGTGAGAAGCACCAACCTATCAATCTGTATGAAATACTGTTCGCGCAAAGACAAAAATTCAGATGTTGCCAAAACTGATCCATGTGGAAGGTAGAGAGTAATGTAACTAACATAACCATGAAAACCCCATATTTTTAGCTCAAATAGTTTTCCTAATACAAATAAATAAAGTATATAACATTAACTTATAACAATGCATTGCGACATAAGCACTGTAATGAATATCATTATTGGTTGGCATGTATGCGTGAACGTTGAAATTACTTAGAACTGAAACGTAAACATTTGATATGACATGGTGAAAGAAATATGTACTTTGAATAAGCCAAGTTGTTTGTTAAATTCGATGAGAGGAAACAATACACTTCCTGCTGGTCTGGCACAACGTGTCTGATCACATATCTTTGTTTATGAATGGTTTGTGAGCTCTATTTGTTCTAGAGTTCAAAGCAGCATTATTCAGTTACTCTTCCATGAAAAAGTGTATCAGTTGGATCAATGAGACACGATCCACCTCCCCCCTTACTACTGCTAGAAGAATCCAATAAAGTTAATATGGCCTCAAATTATGTTGCAAACCGAAATAATATTTTTAAACTGACATTGAACGACTTATTCACGAAGAAATTGACAACAAACACATCAAGACTGGAAAAACTGCGTGAGATATCAGATAAACTACACGAAGATGACTTTTGGAAAGAAATAGCACGTAACGAGAGTTTACAAACCTTGGATCATAAATTTGCAGTACTCAGACGTTCAAGACAATGGCAATGACGAATTATCTCTTAATGTAACATTCATAGGATACGGATGCACCGCTGGCATTTTCTTGGATTAGAAAAATATGTAATTCATAAATTATAATCAATTTTAAACTAAATATTTAAACCATTTTCATTATATACGAATATCCATGTTGCAATTGTGATTTCAACAACTGCATTATTATAAAACTTTGGAAAATTCAGTTTGCATTCCCTTACGTCTAGTGCCACGAACACTTGCAAGTGTGCGAGAGAGAGGGAAATATAAAAAGAGTGGGTATAACGACGTGGCAATGGTGAAGGCTCTAACGCATCTGATTCGCTGCAGGCAAGAACTCTTCCCATTTGAAACACATAATAGGTTTTCCACAATCAAACATCAAGAGTTAATCTGCAGCTGATGATGTGAGCTCAGTATTCAAACTGACTCCACCTTTTAAGTAAGTGTATGCTTTGTAAGTTACCTGGAGAATGTTTGGCAGCAGTATCATGCAGAACAAGAGCCCCACATAATGACCCCAGTGGAGTACCATTAGTTCTAATTTTGCTGTTGATTGTGGTGTAGAATATGGTGGTCATCCTTTCTATTATTTCAATTGTCATGTCCTTTGTCCGCTTAGTTCTCATTCTGTACCAACATATTTTTAGCTGGATTATAATTTGCTGAAATAAATAAAATGCATCATTAACATTTCAAGAATGCCTAATTAAAAATAAATAAATAAATAAAAATAAATATTACATATTTATATAGTGGTTGAAATCGACTGCTAAGTTTAGCAGTCTGATCTGCTGCTTGTATGGCTTTTAGTACGATCTGGTTCTGCTGGCACTGTGTCAGCATGCATCTTATACTGCTTGGTTTCAAGTGGCAGTACATAATTACCCTATCTTTAACATATTACTTTGGTAGTAATCTCATACAGCAGGAACAGGAAGCACTGCTCAACTAATATGATGGACTCAGTGAGACCAAGCATTGGGGGAACCTAGTATAACTAAAAATGATGCACAACTCAGGTGTATCAGTGAAGTATTTGGCTGTTTTTTACACTGCATTCTGTTTGAGCAGTTATTTAAATATTCCTGGTATTGGAAACAGATAATTGCATTATAATCCAAAATTGGAGAACTAATACTTCTACTTAGACAAGCTTTTGGATATAGAAATATTATTGTGACTCAAGACTACAAAAATCTTAAAATAATTTTTGTTTGTATTTGATAAATTTAAGTATTGTCGCGAACCCTTTATCACGATAGTGCAGCTTGTGCACACAAAGGAACTGATAAAGATAGCACGGAGATAAAGGTCTGTTGAAACAAAAAAATGGAACATTCTAGTGACATCTTGATTGATAGAGAACATTCGGTTTCTTGTTTCAGAACAGTCTAGAATTATCAATGGAGGTATATATAAGAGATCGTGACACTTGGACTCCTACCATGACCCTGTCACGGTCAATTCCTATGTCACCATGCCAGCACTGTTAAACACAGACTGGAATCTTGAGGTCGACTGGGATGCAGCCATCCTTCAACTGAACCAAACCATTGACCCGCGACCATGCATCGACGACGTTGAGGCGTTGGAGGCGGCGGCAGTGAGTTTCTCTCAGCATGTCTGTCAAGCGGTGAGCACACACACTCACCGCATTCCTACTAACACATCTAACCCACTGACCATTCCCGAGATCCGTCAGCTGCTAAAAGCCAATGGATATTTAACAGAGTATCTGGACTTCAAATTTATTCAAGGCAAGCAACAGTACTAGTATTATCAAATGATCCTTAAGTTTGTACAGAGTCTATGGATTGCAAAAGGCACATGATGGGATTATTTTAATGAGTCAGTTAACCTCCCAGCAGACATGCTTAGTCAATTTGGTTCTTAATGACACAATTTTGCCCCATTATTTTTAGAAGTGTTTACTTTCATCACACTTTTACAGACAACTTGCCCTTTTGTATGCCTTTTGAAGTGGATTAATTCTTTTAATGTCTACATAAAATGCATATTCTTCATTATTTTTCTAGAGGTTTAGAGATCTGATCTGTGGATGCTGATAATTCAACATAAAACTGTGTAAGAAATGCTCTTAGATCAGTTCATAAGGATTTGAGTAGTACTCTAGATATATGTTTTTTCATAAATCTTTCTGCTAGTTACTTAAATAAATTTGTTTGTGAAGGTGGCTCCAGTTTCACAAAGGAAAATAATATTTATGAATTGTACAATACTCAATGAAAAATAGATAATTCTTCAGATTATCCTTCTGATAATCCTTGAACCAGAGTAAGAGTCATATATTTTATAAATATATGAACTTCACTTTTTGTTACATTACAGTCAATATCAATATTCATTTCAGCTGTTTGTTTCATCATCAATTGCTGTTTTTTTTTTTTTTTTTGTAATTTATGTCCTTCAATGTTAAGTCATATCGAACAATGTCATCGGAATGGGTGAAATGATGCTCAAATGAGCCCGGGGTCCATGGAGCTTAGAGTTACCCGACATTCGTCTTTCAGGATAAGGGAAAAACTTGGAAAAAACCTTATCCAGGTAACCCACCCTGACCGAGATTCGAAGTCGGGACCTCTTGAACGTGAGGCAGACATGCTACCATTCCGCTACCGAGGTGGGCCCAATTGCTGTTGTGTTGTGCATAATGGAAAGAAGGATGAAATGTCAGCTTTTACAAGGTACATACAAAACTAAAGTCCTATCCTTCTGAAATTGAAATAGTTATTCTGTTTTCTCTATTTCTCTTGTCTTGATAGGTAGAAATTCTGGAGGTATTTCTTGCATGTTCTTTCTCATTGTAGTAAACAGTTGATTTTCTTATGCATAAAATATTCTTAAGAGTAGCTTGTGTGTGAACTATTGATTGTCAGATTTCTGGGAGAAATTTTTATTGGCTCTACAACTCTCTTCACTATATTGTAACAGATTAGAACAGCAGGTACTGCTAAATTCACTTTTATTTGTCTCTTATGAGGTTAGTCAAGTGCTAATATTACACTTAAGTCTCTGTTGCATATGCTCAGAACAAACATAACTGATCTGTCATATAATATCAATACCAAATAGTTAATGTTGTATCATACCCATACTGCTCGGCACTGCACTCAGTGCTGTTCAGTGTCACTGTTGACTTTGTAACTGTTGCATCAGTAGTAGTGGTAGTAGTTTTTTTCCTCCCTCCCTGTAGGGGAAAAGTCTTCTTAGATGCCACTCTTTGTGGTGTGTTGGATTTTTACCAACTAAAAAAACCCCTACCTTCCACTTCTCATTTCGGAACTGCCTAAGGGCAAAGCATCAAAATTAGGAGCTGTACAAGTTTACCAGCTTTGATCTTCTGCTTCCTTGGTTCCCAATATGGTCTTACTTAGGGTGGTGGTGGTGGCGCTGGCTGGTGGTTGTATTTATTCATCCTTTTGATCATAGTACATGATATAGGACACGTCAAGTACTTATAACTAAAAATTATATAATAAACATATGCACAAGTTTAGAATGAAAATTCAGAAACTGTATGTAGAATATAATAATAATTTATCTGTAATTAACATATTAAAAAATTCACCTATATTATAGAAAAATGTTCTAACAGAAAATTTTTCACGCAGCATTTAAATTTAGGAAGTGCAGATATGCTTTTTAGGTGTTAAGGTAGGCTGTTATAAAGGCAAAGTTCAGTATATATAAAGATTTTACCAAACAAACTGGTGTTATGTGGGATTATACTTATTTGCTCTTTTCTTTGAGTATTTGTGTATTAGTGGAGTATAAATGAATATTTAATTTAACAATGATTACCATTTCTTGGATATACGAGCAAGGTAGAGACAATTTGATTTTTATTGCTAAGAATATTGTGAGTCAGTTTTCCCTGAGACTATGCTTAGCTCGCACTATTACTTCAGTAATGTAAACTAGTTGCATTGCTCACTGTCACTTCACTTAGTTTTCATATTCACTTCACTTTGTACTGATGTGTAGTGATGTAATGACATATGAAGGAGGTAGTTTCTTCTTCTGTATAGTTAACTCACTGCAGAGTAAAACACAAGATATCTGCAATGCCTTGCAGTAATGACACTAGTTATCACGGTCATCATAAACTCATGTGTAGAATAGCACTTTTTGTATCATTATAAATGCACTTACTAACTCACTCCACAAGACTGTCTCCTATCATACCGACTCAGCTTGTAAGAGTACTTGGTTATATAGTTGTAAGTTTCCACATAGTTCCAGGATATTTGAGTTGTTGAAACTTCCTGAAAGTTCTAAATATCTGGCAATAGTACTTACCGTGTTTATGCTGGGCAAGAGTTCTGCTCATCTTTTCCAGTTCTAACTGCCTGGTACCAACTTCCTAATAATCTTGGGCTATAGCTGCGTATCACATTATGCTTTAGGATTACTTTGTTGATTTCCTTAAAGAAAGATAACAAATAATATCAGCTTTTTGAATTGATTTAAATCTCTTGGGTTTCACATACTTTAATTTTTAGCACCTACTTATAATAGATAATGTATTGAAAGTATTGCAGACTATCTACAAATATGATATTAAGATTTTATCAGAAAAATTAATAAATAAATGCATTAAAAGCAAGCAAATTTAGAGAAAAAGTTTCTTTAGAAGATAAAACTAAAAAACAAAAAGTTAGCTAAATAAGAAATTTGTTTGAAATAGTTATGAATAATGATTGTGAAGGTAGCTGTGTCCTGTTATTATTTACTTTGTTCATACAAGGCCATTAAAAGAATCTGTTTATAGTGTTGCATTGTTTAAATTAGGGGTTGTTGTCTTTGCATATCTGTCTTCCTGTGTTTGACTCACAGCACTCTACAAGAGTGGTCTGTAAAGATACCAACCTCAAGATGAAGATGGCAGCACTCGTAAATAAAAGCTAGTGATCCAGGAGATCTGTGGTTCAAATCCCGGCTGTGGCATTGAATTTTTCATGTTGCCTCTATCCATCAAAAATACCTTAGCCTATATATGGCTAGTGTGAAGAAATGATTAATTTCCATCAATTAACTAAAGATAGAGACGATATTTTTAATTCTTTAAAAAGTGTTCTGCAACTAGTTCTTTTGCTTAATTCCTTACATAGTGGACATGGTAAGAGAGAGATCTCGAACCCTCCACCAAAAACTGTCTACCCATTCTAACCAGCTGGTCAACACTTTGGGTCGGTATGACCACAGAGCTCCTCGCAGGAGGAGGAGATATAAACTCCCCAAGGATGCCATGGGCTATTAGCCTGGAGGGGTGCTCTCCATCCCACCGTAAACCCCAGAACCAGAAATGGGTCTAGATAATTCCCCTACACAGTCTCCTATCCCCTTTGATCGTGCTGACTGCACTCTGACCTCCTTCAAGCGGGGAGTTCGGGTGAAGGCAGCCTTGGGAATACATACCCCAGGCGGCAGCCTGAGCGGCTTAACCCAACAGATCAGAGAAACCTATGCCCAGACACAAACGCTTGAGACAAAGGACAACTACTACACTGCTCAGATAAAGCCACAGTAAGCGACTAGGTGCTGGGCGAAAACACTCCGTCCAGGTAAACCTGGATGACTCGATTCTTCTTCTGCTGCTGCATAGCTCTCTTTTGTAACCTAAATATGGTAATTGCATTTTCACAGTTTCCCCATAGTATTATACCTTAAGAAATGATACCGTGGAAGTATGCATAGTACAGGGATAAAAGTGTTTCTTTATTCATTACCTTAGATAGTATAAACAGGGGAAAACACAATTTGCTAAGCTTTTTAGAAATTTCATTAATGAGGATATTCCACTTCAAGTTTTTATCCAGATATAGACCAAGGATATTTGTGCTTCCACAGTAACCAATATATTTTTCATTTATTATATGAGGGCCACTACTTTGGATACCGTGTATATTTTGAAAAGAAATAGCCACTGTCTTTTCCGCATTTATTACTAATCTGTTTGCTCCAAACCACTTGATTAGATGATTTGCTACCAGTTTTATATTATTATCTAGAGAATAGAAATTTGGCAAAAAAAAAAAAAAGTTAATTTACAGTTCTTGATAAAACACTCTAGATAATTTATGTATATCAAAAAAAGTACTGGTCCGAGAATTGATCCTTGCGGAACACCATATGTTATATATCTTTTGAGGGAGTGTGAGGTATGGAAATCATTTGTTTTTTCATCTACTTTTGTAAGTTAATGGTGTGTTATTCCTACTGAACTTAACTTTCTTAATAGAATATGGTGATCTACTGTATTGAATGCTTTTGAAAGATCCAAAAATAAGCTAACATTTTTCTACTTATCTACAGATTCATATACACTTTTTACAAAATTTGTTAAAGCTGTTACCATGGATTTTTCTTTCAAAAAGTCATGTTGTGTAAAAAGTGTAAATATTTTAGGTTTAATCCTTGATGACAAGTGAACTTTGAACAGCCACATTGAAAAACTAGAAAGTAAATTAAACTCAGGACTTTTTGTGTTGCAACATTTAGCCAATTGTCTCTCAGTAGATACTAGTAAGTTAGTATATTTTGCATTAATATATTCACACATTTCTTATGGCATCGAGCTATGGGGACACACTTCCAAATTAAACTTTAACTGAATTTTTCTCCTACAGAAAAGAACTATCAATACCTGGCAAAAATAACATGTACGAGATCATGCAGGCCGTATTTTAAAAAATTAAACATACTTACTCTTTCTGCATATTTATTCTGCGAACAATACTTTTAGTACATAACAGGAATATAACCTCCACAAATTCTGATATCTACACATATGAAACAAGGGGAAAGAATAACTATGTAGTTAAAGGACACAGGCCAAAACTTTTTGAACATAAGCCCCAATACTTTGGTCCACAACTACTTAACAAGCTTCCAGAAAGCCTAAAAAATACTGGTCAGCTGCTAAGTTTAAATCTAAACTGACTAAATTCTTGTTAAGCAGAGTCTATTACAGTATAGATGAATATTTTGAAGACAACTTCGATGATTTTGAATAATGTTTTGTATATATATGTGTGTGTGTGTGTGTGTGTGTGTGTGTGTGTGTGTGAGAGAGAGAGAGAGAGAGAGAGAGAGAGAGAGAGAGAGAGAGAGAGAGAGAGAGAGAGAGAGAGAGAGAGAGAGAGAGAGAGAGAGAGAGAGAGAGAGGGAGAAGATGAATGACAACTTTTTTTGACATTTCTCATCGTTTACTTTTAACAGAGAGTATGCATTACAAATGACATGGCTTAATTGTGTTCAAACACTGTATTAAGTTGCAATAAATATGAATATGCTGAGTTTTCGAGATTATGCTGTATTCTGTCAGAAAAGCATTCAGTCTTTTGTGCATTACCTTTTCAAATATTTTGGAGAGTATTGAGAGAAGTGACACTGGCATATAATTAGAAACCTCATGCACACTACCTTTCTTATATACCTAAGGGTTTAACCTTCGATATTTTCAGTTGAGTCAGGAAAAACACTGGTTGACAAAGACATGTTTATAATATGACACAATGATTTTACCAAACACAGGCAAGATGTTTTAACAACTTTATCAGGTATTTCACCTATACCACAGGATTCTTTATTTTTGAGACTATTAATTATGTTTACTAACTCCATTTTTGTAACTGGTGTTAAAAATTGTGTTCTGCATTGTGTTCTGTGAAGCAAAGTTCCTGGGAATTTATCTGTTCCCTTGCTTAGTGTTACATTTTTGGCCATATCTGCATAATAATTATTAAAAATATTTGCAGTTTGTTCGGGCTCATTTATTAGTATCTCCTCATGTACTAGATTAATATTTTTTGTATTTTGATTTCCTTGCTTAATCTCTTGTTTAACAACTGACCACGTGGCCCTAGACTTGTTTGCACTCTGTATAAATGTTTCATTATGGAGCTTCTTTGCTTCACATATTATTCTATTGTATATATGTTTGTATCGCTTATAATACAATTTGGAACTTTCTGTAACATTACCCTGCTTCTTTAATTGACTATGAAATTTAAGTATCTCATTTGATGTTTTAATACCTATCGTGATGCATTTGTGGCTTTGGAAAAGGACTTTTATTTTATTTTTAGTTATGGCAATCTCCAAA
Organism: Mantis religiosa; assembly: GCA_030765055.1. Lineage (NCBI taxonomy): Eukaryota > Metazoa > Arthropoda > Insecta > Mantodea > Mantidae > Mantis > Mantis religiosa. The sequence continues at coordinate 116,459,390 of CM060955.1, read as the reverse complement.
CAATAGCTAAATTTTTTAGGAATTCTTAAAAGCATCATTAACTGAGTCCAAGTTGTAAACCAACTCCTATGTTTCATTTTGTAATAAATGATTCAAGTAGTCTATATTTGTTTCATTGATTAATCTAATTAATTTTTATGGGGCAGATACCTGTTGAAATTTATAGCCTGATGTATGTAACAACTTTACAACCTGTGCATAGTAGTCAGAGAACCCTGTTTCAATTACATTTAGGTCGTAATTTCAAGATTTTTTGTTGAGAATAATTTGGTCTATTGCTGTCTGGCTAGCTGTTCCTACTCTGGTTGGCTCCTGTACAATTTACTTTCATTCCATATGAATTTAACATTAATTGAAGCTCTGGACACACTCACCTCAACTCATAACTCTGTCAACCACTTGCTCCTTGTATAGGGGCTGAACCTGAGCAGATCATTCTAGAAAGTGCTCCTTCCAGACACAATTAAAAGGAATCCTTTAGAGACAGCATTATGGAGAACAATTGCTATCGTTTGACAACATGCACATGTACAGCCACCCACATACTGACACACATACCCCACAGATAAATTTTGAAACCACAGATCCTTATCTTTTCAGTAAAGTGTATACTCATTTCTTCCTTTCTATTTTTTCTTTCCTTTCTACTTAAATTTGAACCTGCAATACTTATTTCTCAAATGGTGGTTTTCAGAATCAACTGCACAGTTAGCCCGCCTGTGTAGTGTAGATGGTAGCATGTCTGCCTCACGTTTCAGAGGTCCCAAATTCGAATTTCAGTCAGGGCGAGTTACCTGGATAAAGTTTTTCCAGGGTTTTTCCTTATCCTTCAAGACGAATGTCAGGTAACTGTAAGCTCCATGGACCCTGGACTCATTTGAGCATAATTTCACCCAGTTCATTTACCGTCCAATATGACTTAACAATGGAGGACGTAAAATTATTAAAAAAAAAAACTGCACAGTTACTACTGAACAAAACCCAAAGTAATTAGTTGGGGACAAACATGGAACAATGCCTGATGTTGCTTCCTTACTATTCTAGGAATATAGGTATTCCTAATTATGAAGTCATTCTTTTGTGAAAGATAAAATTAAACAAAATTGAAATGCATAATGATAATTATCTTGATTAAAATAAGTATTTCCATGAAAACTATTGCATATAAGACCCCTTATACAAGTATATTAATTGTGTGTAATATACACAATACTTATAGGATACTTGGGCAGCAACATTGCAATTATTAAGTGTATCCCTAGAATCAGGAGTCTTAGTATTTTGTATTACTGGACCTAAGAGAAGACTTTCCATAAAAGAACAACAAATGAATAGTATGAAGTAAACATATAATGAATTTGACTCGCTGAAATCCTTCTGATTATAGATAGCATTCACACAGAACAAATTTGTAGTAGACATATCGACACCACAGATAAATAATTGTAATCTCCATTTATCATGAATATTTAAATGGGTGAGTGAATTAGAGTCGATGTTAATACTCCATCTGGACAAATGATACTAACAAGTTAGGGAAATGACACCATGACAGGGTTCAAAAGGGGGAACTTAACATTTTGAATAATGATAATTTTACTGCTGTGTCATGATAGAGCTCTGAACAGGAGGAAAACGGCGAGATTAAAAAAGAGTGGCCGGACTAAGGAGAAATGATGGCAGAGAGCATGATTCATCAGAGCTATAGATTTGAAATAGCCGGTGGCAGTTGTTACAGCCGGCTTCCCTATATCCGAGGCTTTTCACATCTTCTGGGGAGCCGAAAGAGCAAGATTTACAAAGAGCAGTGCACCTGCCACGCACGCCGAAACTTGGAACCCTAAAATAGTAGACCAGCATGAAAGATGAAATCAAATTAGAGGTGAGGTGAAATGCAATTGGCCTTTCCAGCACTCGCCAAGCGAACCAGGCAAACTCCGGAAAAAAATGGATCATGAGGGTTGTCTATGGGAATCGAGCCCACGATCTTACAGTTGCGAGTGATGACTTAGAGCTACCTCCTTAGTCATCAAGTTTGTGTAATGATGATTAACATAACATTTATAAAACAGCAATTTTCATCCTCACCTCCAACCCGGGTTCGATCCCAGGCGACCGCAAAGTGAGATTTGTAGTGGACAACACGGCGCTGGGGCGGGTTTTCTCCGGGACCTCCGGTTTCCCCCGCCATCTCATTCAACCGGTGCTCCATCTTCATCTCATGTATCATCAGTGTCACCGCCTGCGGTGCCATATGTAGTAAAAGCGTGCGCTAAACACTACACATCACCTCCAACCAAGTTGGTTCTCCCACCACTGCCTACATGCAGATGTGTGGCTCAATCACCATTCTTTTCTCAAACCACGTGACTGCTCCTCCCACGGGCTGTTCCCAACAATATTGTTTTACTCAGCACACTACATATTGCTACATATATACATACCAGAAACTCAATATTTCTGCCAGAATAGTCAAATAATCACAAATGCCCCACATTATTGATGGGGTTGTTGCAAATTTCTTCCTTTAAAAATAAGTAAGCATGTTTTCATTTTACGTGCAAACTATCCTTTCTCTGTCCCGATCCTTAACAATAAATCTGCGTATGTGAAATGCGAGAACTGATGCGTACCGATATGAATTTCTGCCAGTTTTAATATTTTCTCTGGACACATGTTCCCCCCCCCCCCACCTCTAATTTATCTATCACCACTAGATGATCCTTACTGTACTTGATTTTCCCAGCTTGCAATGTGCGAAAAACACTGATGGTTTAAATACCTAAGGTAGAAAGAAAATTCTGTTGTTTGGGAACCAACTTTGCGAAAGGTAAGGTTGATAAGTGAGGTTAAGACTGCTGGGATTCACATTGTTCAGTATTGAGTAATTTCATTTGATATTCGCATTTGGTTTCACAGGCCTGAGGCCAAATCTTTCACTTACCTTGGAATTCCGGTTCTTGCTGTCTGATTTCTTTCTCTCCACTTAACACCAAAGATTCTTCTCTTGATACTGATGCGTCTGATAACATTTTCTTCTTTGGAAAGATGGTCCTGCCATTATTCATATATATTTGTTAATAACTGTACATACGCTCTAATACATTATCTAAAAGTTCGTTCACCTACTACTTCAAATCAGGTATTATGGTCCATTCTATGTACGCTTAACAGTACACTTCTCATCGATTGATTTTGTTTATGTTCTTTTCAAGAGATTTTATTTATTTAGAAATGATTTCATAGTTTTAAATTTTGTTTAATTAAACCATTGTTTAAAGCAGTTTAGAACTATTTTGTATTGCATTATCTTATCCACAAGAAATATAAATAATTTGAAATTCCAAAAATATATCTCAGCAGCAGTTGAACCTGCAAGGCCGTTGATTTGGATTTGGATTTGCATGCCTCAGTAACGAACACATCCAATACATGATCTTTTATCCAAGTTAGGTTTGTCTGTGGTTGCATATATGATTGATAAGGATCTGAACGGTTTACACTAGGATTTGAAATACCAATGAAACGACCATCACATATCAGTGGTACACCGTTATTGTACTCCATTATGCTATATCTTTCTATGCAGAGTGAACCAGCTGGGTAATGATAGGGTTCAGCTTTTTTTAAATCTTCACATAGCTTGGGAATATGACCGTACTTCAACTTTATATAACCCAGCGGCTCATGAGGAAGGTTACGCGTTACGTAAATACGGCACATTTTAATATGGAATGGCATTAGACTTGCGCATAAAGTAGCTGGTCTTGTTGCATATCCAAGGATGAACGGTTCATTTACTTGAACCAAACGTAGTTCAGTCTTTGCAGCTATAACTGCTTTAACTTTCCTGTGCTGACCTCGTGGATCCGTTCTAGAAATTGCTCCAGCAACTACGGTATATATCTCATATAGCTCACTATTTATGCATTCGTCTTTGGTCAACACCCATTCTTTGGTAAGTAAAACTCCATAATAAAATGAAACATTATGTTGAATTTCAGAATATATATAAGCAACGTAGTTACTTTCATGACGTTGTACATTAATGATATTAACGTCGGATTTTAAAAACACTAATCTGAAGATAGTGATAAAATGTAAAAATTGAAGAAAGAGTTTCATAATTAATTCAAGCACACCCGCAATATTTAGATGAATCACATTTACTGTAGCTTAATCACAAATGAAAGTTCTTAAGAAGATCAGAAAGGGAAAGAATTAAACAAATAGAAACAGAAACAAATGACGTGTTAGACAAAATTTAATGGAAGTGAGCTGGCGATCGTCACTAATGATTCAAGTGTGAGTTCTTATGCTATGTGAAATATTTGGTGGAGTTAACTTATCGTGTTGAAAACTACAGTGTTTCATAGAGTACAACATATTCAGGAACTGTAAGTAAAGGTATATTTAATAGTTTACTATTTACATCAGTATAACACAAGCTAAAAGGCTTTATTAGAATAACATAAAGGCAAAACAATACATCCATGGCCATCTGTACTTTAAGAGGTAGGCTAAACAATGCCAAACTAAAGAAAGCAAATTCAAACGCTGGCTACACTCTTTGCGGTAACCAAAGTGAACAAATAAACCTAAAGGAAAATGTAAATATTAAGACAAACAGATATTCAGAAACCAAATGACACTTGCTAATAATGAACTCAGGTCATCTACAAAACCCAGCTACCCCGATGTGATGCTGTCAAACCCTACCAAAGAGCAAGTTATAATTATCGAATCCTATGATGGCATTAGAATCAAGGACTTGCGCTAGGCAAATTAACCAGCCCTAGCAATATACGCTATATTTCTTGCATAACCAATGGGAAGATATGCGTATTCCTATCTAGTGAAAAATGTGCCGAAGAAGACGCTAAAAAACATCCAAAGATACTTATCAATAATGTTTCATTGGAAATAAGACCCATAGTAACAAAAAACAAAGTATCATCCTCTCCAATGTTTGGCCAATAATCCCTAATTATGTGACTGAAGAGGAACTAAACCAACTTGGCATTACAAGACTCAAAAATTTCTCCAATTAGAGCAGGAGTATCACTACCTGGTTTCTCACATATACTAAGCTTCAGGAGACAAATGTATATCCTAAATGAAGATTTCAACAAGCTTCCAGAGACTATACAACTTCAGTACGAAAATATTTTATATACTTATCTTCTGACCTTCTCTCCCATTTCCTATATAAAACTGAAGGGCAATTAGCTAAACCCTGTCCTAATGCCAGCGTAGCAGCTACAGATGTATCATCAAAGCTTCCCCACTGCTAATGTAAATCTAGTTTTTTCAGAATTTCCAGCTCTCAACAAGGAAGTACCAGCTCCAAAGAGCAATTATAAAGAGCGTACCTCCTCTATTCCCCCAAAAGAAATACAAATGACTTCTGACATCTCTACAGAAATAGTACCCAATGGCAATTTTGGCCAGACTCAAGCTTCGTCATGCTCTCACAAAGAACTCACAGATCACGCTACTCCTGAACTTCTCAAATCCCAAAAATTAAGCAACCCCAACATCCTGGATTTAAAAGACCGATTTCACTAAGCAGGACTGAAAATGTAGAACCTGATAATGAGTGCAGAGTCTCTGCTGAATCAAATAGTGATTCTAAAGATCTCAAAACTAATTGACCCCCAAAAAAGCCAAAAAGGGACGCACAGACTCCGGCATTATATGTAATGCTCCAATAAATTAAACCAATAATTCAAAGTCAGCCGAACTTATTTCCTCTGAACTATTTGCAGCTTCGGAGTTTCTTGGAAAACAAAGCGGGGACTACTGACAGCAACAATTGCTTCTAGTTACACCCAAGACATAGAGGGCCTGGCCCATGCACTTCAAGAACTGCATTCTCACTTTACTGACAAAACCATTAAAAACAGATGCACGCGAATTGTTAAAAAGCTATTAAAAGTTGCATTTGGAACAAAGACACGTTAAAAGGAACCTCTACCTCTTACTACTCAAGTGATGAAGCTGTTTCCTTTATCCAGTAATGAAAAAAGGACACACTTCAAATACCTAACATATTAGCATTGTACAATGGAATCTTAACGATTTCCTACCACAATTTGACTTTTTGCAGCTCCATTATCAATCAGGAATAATATATCTTCAAGAAACCAACTTCAGTAATATTAATGCTGGTAGCTTTAAACAATTCAACATAAAAATCGTACAAATGCATTGCATGCAAGTGGAGGGGGAGCGACGTAAATAAAAAAAAAACAATTTAAACCACAAGGAAATCCCTCTCATAACCGACCTAGAAGCAGTTGCAGTAAGTGTTAATTTACCACATCCAGTGTTTATATGTAATGTATATATCCCCAACAGTTATTATCTTCATAATGACGTTATGGAAAATCTAATACACCAACTTTCCAAAACGTTCATATTGTTGGGTGATTTTAACAGTCACAAAATATTATGGGGAAGTCGTCACATGATACAAGAGGGAAAATAATTGAAAAATTAATAGAAGGTTTTGGTTTAACTCTACTTAACTCATGTTATAGCAGTTCAATATAACCTATCTCATGGAATATCTAGCAATGTTGATTTAAGGATCAGTACCCCAGACGTATGTGAACTACTTCATTGGTCTGTCTACTCTTCACAATTGGCAAGCGACCATTACCCCATCATAATATCGGTAAATAATCCTATAGCCCCATACACACTCAATTCCAAATGGAAATTTCAGAAAGCAAACTAGCCACTATACCAAAATCTCATTAAAGAGGGCATCCAAAATTTTCCTCTTCTTAACTCCCGTCTCATCGGTGAAATAGATTCTACTGTTTCAGAATTTACTGAATTAATAAGCACTTCTGCAGAATCGAGTGTGCCAAAAAACCTCAGCTTCCAACATTAAAAAGCATGTACCATGGTGGAACGAATCCTGCTAAATTGTTCTAAGAGATAAACGCAGAGCATTCTATCAGTACAAAAGTCACCCACCGTTAGAGAATAAAATAACATTTTTAAATCAGATCAAAAGCACGGACAATCATCAAGGAAAGCAAAAACGTAAGCTGGTCATCACTCGTATCTTTCTTGAATCACAGCGCCCCCTCATCTTTAGTATGGAATAAAATTTAAAAAATAAAGGGAACATTCAGGAATTCTTACATCGCTACTCTCTGGAGCGCAGAAGAAACCAAAACATCAGCTGCTTTGCTGAAATTGCTGACACTCTTGCTGATACATTTGCATCAATTTCAAGTGATTCGAACTATGAGGAAGACTTTCAACGATATAAGAAATCTGAACCCCACGTGAACTTAATTTCATCATCTTCCAATTGCAATGAAAGTTATAATTAAAAATTTACTATAGACGAACTAGTGAATCAACTACAGCAGAGTATTTCCAAAGCTCCTTGACCTGAAAACATACCATGTGAACTACTAATACAACTCCTCATGAAGTACTGGTATACCTAGCAGACCAGCAGAAGAATCAGGTCACTCAGGTTAACCTGAGTGGAGGTGTTTTCGCCACAGCACCTAGCCGCTTAATGCGACTTTATCTGGTAGGTAATAGAAGATAGTTGTTTCAAGCGTTTGTGTCTGGGCATAGGTCTCTTTGATCTGTTGGGTTTAAGCTGCTCAGGCTGCCGCCTGCGGCATGTATTCCCAAGGCTGCCTTCACCTGGTCTCCCCACTTGAATGAGGTCAGAGTGCAGGCAGCACGATCAGAGGGGATAGGAAACTGTGTGAAGGGTAAAGATTCCAGACCCATTTATGGATCAGCGGTTATGGAAAGATGGAGAGAAATACTCATAGGCTAATAGCCCATGGCGTCTTTTGGGAGTCTATATCTCATCCTCCTGAGAGTAGCTCTGTGGTCGTATCGACCCAGAGAGCTTACCAACTGATTGGGATGGGCAAAAATTTTGTTGTGGAGGGTTCGAGATCTCTCTCTTACCACATCCACTATGCATGGGATTTGGGAATATTCATGTAGGATAAGAGATGGGAATCTGCGCCCGGTATCATAGATCATCCTTAAAGCCCGTTCTGCAGTCTGCGGACGGTGGTCGGAGCCGCCAATCCCCAGATCTCGCACCCGTACAGAATCATGGGTGGAATAATCGCCCGATACAGGTGCAGTTTAAGGTGTGTGGGCATTTTTATTTGAAGATGGGGAATAACTGCCTGAGTGTAGAATGTCCAAGTCCGGCCTTGGCCCTGACGCGGGGAGTGAAGTTTAGCCCGCGATCAAGCAGGAAACCCAGGTATTTGGCTGAGGCAACCCATGAGATTTGCCTCTGCCGCAACCTCAGTGATCCCATTGGTCGCCAGCGTCGGACATTAGCCAGTAGAAGAGCTGAGCTCTTTGATGGACTGGTATACCTAAAAGAGATATGTAACTTTATATGGACAAATAAAGTATTTCCTAACCAATGGTGACTAGCAATAATAGTCATATTCCTAAACCCAACAAGGACTACAGTACACCTGAAAACATCCGGCCTATTGCTCTCACCTATACTATGTTCAAACTTAAGGTAAAAGTTATTAACTAAAAATTAAAATGGATTTTTAATAATGAAAACCTTTTTACTGATTCTCAGAGTAGATTTCGTAGCTACCATTCAACTACAGATGTATTAATCACCTGAAACTGAAATACTCAAAGCCTTCTCAGAAAAAACAGCACCTATCAGTCATAAGTCTAGATTTAAAAAAAGCTTATGACATAGAAACCTCATATAATAAATACTCTCCTAAATGCCAATATAAGAGGAAGAATGATAGTTTTTATCTGGAATTTTCTTCACAACCGCAGTATTCATCTCAGAACCAACAGTATACTTTCCAAAGAATTTCCTATTGAAAACGGAGTTCCCCAGGGCTCTGTGCTGAGTGTAACCCTATTCCTTGTAGCCATTAACAACGTTGTATTATCTCTTCGTCCCCCAGTTAAAGTCTGCCTGTATCCTGATGGTCTTAATATATTCTACGAAAGGGTAGAGCCAGACTGAAAAATTGAATGCCATAGCTGGGATTTGAAACACGGATCCTCTGGTCTCCGTCCAGCCGCTCTAAACCACTGAGCTACTTTGGCCAACGTGCCGACATGACATTAAATTCTTCAACTGACTCGTGTTCTTCCCGGTAAACCACTGGGAGTTCTCATAAACCATGAGACAACTATCTTAATGGCGACTTACTGTGCTGTAAGTACTTAAAGGCCCGGCATAGTAAGTCACCGTAAAGGTAGTTGTCTCATGTATTTATGAGAACTCCTAGTGGTTTACCGGGAAGAACACGAGTCAGTTGGAGAATTTAATGTCATGTTGGCCATAGTAGCTCAGTGGTTTAGCGCGGCTGAACGGAGACCAGAAGATCCGTGGTTCAAATCCCGGCTATGGCATTGAATTTTTCAGTCTGGCTCTACCCTTTCGTAGTGCGTCCTACACACGGCTAGTGACAAAGAACAATTAATTCCATTACGATATTCTGCCAAGGGAAGTACATTGCCACTACACAAGAAGTGCTTTAGTCTGCGTTGAAACAACTACAACAATGGTCATCAACAACAGGGTTCAAATTCTTTACTTCAAAAACAAAATATATTACTTTCTCAAAGAAAAGATTGCCATAAATATATTTAGAGCTGTACGTTAGTGAAACACAACTTGAAGTAGTTACAAATTTAAAAATCCTTGGTATTCTTTTTGACAGAAATTTACCTGGATTTCTCATATAAAATACTTAATACTAGTTTGCACAAAACAACTTAACGTCCTTAAAGTTCTATCTGCAAAGAATTGGGGAGCTGATTTAACCATACTTCTCAACACCTACAAAGCTATAATACGATCTAAACTGGAGTATGGAGCTGTGATTTACAACACTGCTAAACCTTCGATTCTTAGAATACTTGACACCATTCAATCTACTTGCACTACGCCTTGGTCTAGACGCATTCATCACGAGCCCAATTATAAGTCTACAATTGCAAGCAAGTGAACCACCTTTAAATGTTCGTAGGAAAATACTAAGTCTTGGATATACTATGAAAATTGCATCCTGTCCCTTACATAAAATGCAACACTACGTCTTGCCACAGAATATACACGACAAACTGCTTTCAGAACATACTAGCAGCACATTTTGTATCAGAATTCAGCAGTTTATCCAAGATATCGATCTAAAAATGCCTCTTATCTATCCACGACACAAGCCTCACTGGCGTATACAGCGACCACCAATTGACATCCAGCTTTCATTCCATGCAAAACTCCATACTACTACTGGTATCCTCAAACAAATGTTGAATTCTTTGTTAGATAAGTGTCAAAACTCCGTGAAAATCTAAACTGACGGTTCAGCAACTAATGAAGGACGTGGCTGTACAGTGGTATATGCCGACCATGTAATACTCTATGCCTTACCTAGGTTTTTCACCGTGTACTTATGTGAAGCCTATGCCATTAAGCAGGCTCTTCTGCATATAAATAAGTCTCCTCACAAAGCACATTTCACCATCTTTAGTGATTCCTTCAGTGTGACACTAGCCACCCAAAATCTCTCTTCTAACAGAGCAATGATCAAGATATTTGTTCTTTGTGCTACGAAATAAACAAAACTGGAAAAAAGTATCCTTTATATGCATTCCATCTCATACAGGCATAGAAGGCATTGAAATGGCCGATAAAAATGCTAAAGAAGCAACCAAACATCCTGTTAGTGACCCATTCATTGCCTCTCCGCATCAAGACGTCATCGCTGTTATCAAACAGGCATTCATGCAGAAATAGAAGGAGAATTGGCTATCCCTTAGCAGCATACTCCATGTAGCTCGCTCAGGTTGCACCAACTTCTTTCAGCCTCTTAAAACACTCAAAAGACGTAATCAAGTAATCATATCCCGGATTAAAATTGGTCATTGCAAGTTGACGCACTCTTTTCTTCCAACCAAAAATCAACCTCCAGTCTGTGCCAACTGTAAAATACAATTAACCATCCAACACACCATTGTGGACTGCCCGTTATACACCGAGTATGGATTGCCAGCCAACATCTCCGATTTCTCCGGTAGCGTGAACAAACCAGAGCAGATAATAGCAACTTTGACATTTCTTAAGGCTATCAACCTCTATGATCACGAGTAAAAATTTAAACATCAGTGTATATGTACAAGTGAGTAAATTATTAACTATTGTAAAGGATATTCAAGTGTAAAATGAAATGTAAATGTTCTAATGTGTAATTTTTAAAATGTATTATTTATTTAATGATGTATAGGTCGTGATGAGACCAAGCAATCGAAACGACCAAAAATAAACACTTGAAAAAAAAAGTAATGTTTGAAATATGGCCAAATATGAAATGACTCGTTGCGCTTTAGTTCCAGTTGGCCACTGCTTCATATTTCCACCGCCTGCTGTATCAGATGTAGTAAAAGGGGCGTTAAACACTACACATTTCTACACATTTCATATTTCCTTATTATGACTTTTTGAATATGAGATAGTAGCCCCAGTAGCCCAGTAGTAGCAGTGGCGTATATTATGGGCTATCAAAACTATCACCGAAGCCCATATCTAAAGTAAACTAGAAATTTCCCCAGTTTCCCCCATAAAGAATTAGTGCGTAGGGTGGAATATCCCTCCTTCCCTGGCACTGAACAGAGGGGGAAGCAGAGCTTCGGAAGCTTACTGTTGCAGCCTTCTCTATGGTATGAGCAGCGAGGGACGAGATGGAGGAATGCAGGATTCAGCACCCCAAGGCTTCGGAATACTACATCGCTACACACATACGAGCTTCTCCGAAATGTACCGTATGGATACGACTGGCTTTGGAATTCGGCATAGCACGTGCAGTTAAAGGCAGGAAAAAGCGCGTGTTCAATTATTGTGTTATTGTTACGGTCCGCAACAGCCGTATTAGTATTGTTTACAATGGCGGTCGGTCAATGGAATTAAGGGAATGATTCATTTCCTTGGATTTTGATAAAAGTTTTATTTTCTTTAAATTTTCGGAATTAATATATTTAGTTTAAAATTCAGTTTCATCAGTTTTATGAATGTTATAACGTAAGTTCTATGTTGCATATATCGTAATATGTTCTGCGATAAATTTATCAGACGGCACGGCATGGAGATAGTTCACATATGAATACATTTGATCTATTCCGAACCTGAAGTCGGAATCTTTCGTGGAGCCTCGTGTCACAAGGGGAATGAAATGTGCCTGTTCATTCCAGTCGCATACTTGTAAAGTGTAGTTTCTGATGTTTCTAATTGGAACTTTGGAACCTCATTATCATACCTAATTAACGTAAATAAGTATCATTAATTGTTATAGTTATTTTTCCCTTATAAGCATAATTGTCAAAGTATAAAGAGATCACTGCTCTCCACAGATTATGAAGGGAATGCAAGCCGAGCATTCATTCTCGATTCTCCACGCTACTGAGGGAGAGTAGGGCTGTGTGGTCAGTCCCGTCCACAGGTCCCATCAGTGAGTGACAAGAATGGAATCTGACGGAAGCGAGAGGCGGAAGAAAGAACATGTGACTGCGTGTTAGAAACAATTTTAAAGCGGGAACTGAGTTCGAGGAAATTTAAAGAAAAGGTGGCCTTAATTTAGCGGGGTAGACCAATGCCTGAGTTACCTGATGTGAAAACCAAGATAAAACGATGTGTACGCCATTTCAGTTTTGAGGATTACAAAAAATTAAATGCTTATTGGTTGCAAGAAAACTTTAAAACTTTGTTGGCTTTGCATTTTATTCTCAAACTTCAGGTTTAGCTGATATGAATAATCTGCTAAAAGCAACTGAGTTTCACCAACAGTCACAAGCACATATCAGGGTTAAAATTCTACTCACCGCTTTCGGTACTTGTAGGAGAGATTTTAAATTAGACGAGCAGTGGAAACTTGAAGTAATAAGACATAATGAAATTGTCAAAAATAACAGAAAAGTTATTCAACGTCTCATTGAAGTCGTAGTATACTTGGCAAGACAAGAACCTCCCTTCAGAGGGCATGCCGTGACAAACATTCTGCGAACTGTGGAAATTATATTGAAATGCTGTTTAAAGCAAGTATGATGGCACTTGGGCATGTCATTTACAGAAAGCTACTGTGTTCTCGGGTCTGTCAAACCATACTCAAAATGTCCTTATTAATGGAGTATCCACAGTGTTATTGAATGAAATAAAAAAGAAATATTTCAGTCTGCATTTGTAGCAGTTATTATTGATGAAACCATTGACATATCTGCTCATTCTCAACTCTTAACTGTAGTAAGACTGGTATCTAACAAGAGATACGAGAAAGGTTTGTGAGTTTTATAGATGTAAGCAGAGATCGCAGTGCTAAGACTCTAGCAGTATACGTATTTCATATGAATGGCGAGTTTAAATGTGGCTATAAATGGGTCGCTCATTGTTCTGATGGAGCAGCAGTGATGTCGAGGGAAGTTAGTGGTTTACAGAAAAGAGTAAAAGAAAAATATCCTGGTGCTTTTATTTCTCCACTGTTTTGCTCATAGATTGAATTTTGTCCTTTCACAGACAACATCATACACGATGGAATTATAGTGGAAGGCTGATTGAAACTGTTCGGCAACATAAAGAAGAATTAGTTCAGTTGTTCGAGAACATTTTCGATAATCTAAACCAATGGGATAGTGAAACCTAACACGAAGCTTGAGGTTTTAACAGTGTTCTTTCTGATTTCGAATTCAACTTTGTTCTCTTAAGTTTCAGCGAAATAGTTTGCCTAGATGATGCCCTTTTTGAAATACTGCAGACAAAAAATGTTGTTGTTGTTTTCAAATGCTAGGCTTTGGCAATGAAGCCATTAGCTCTCTTGCTCCCCAATATTTCTGTGTAGTGGGTCCGGCAGGTAGGGCTTCACAGGTTAGAAGATGTTCTTCAGTCATTTCCTCTTCTTTGTTGCACAGAGGACAATTTGGACTTATATAAATTCCTATTCTGTGCTTTGGCCAAATAATCATGTTCCGTAAGTAATCTAAAATTTGCTACTGCAGCTTTACGTGGGATTTCTGGAATAATTTCTGCATTTTTAATTAAAATGTTCTATTTTTTATCTCTGGCTCTGTTAGATATTGAGTGGTTTTGTTTGTTTTTTATTTGTTTTTATTAATATTTTTATGGATGTAAAGGGTAAGCTTTTACTTTTTTTCTGAATTAAATTTGCACCCTTTTTACCAAGAAAATCAGCTGATTCATTTCCAGCAATTCCACAATGTGCAGGTATTCGCTGTAATATAATTCTTTTTTGTAGTTTTCGAAGTTGCTGGATCATTTTGTGACATTCTTTATTTTGGATTGACCTCATTTTATATGAACTTACTGCATATAATGCTGCTTTAGAATCAGAAAGTATGACAGCATTTTTGAATTTATCTATTCTGTATAGAAGGTGTTGGAGTGAAATATGAATAGCCGTTACATATATATGAATAGCAGGCAAAAATATTGGTTACAAATTATTGCACTGCCCAAGGGTAACAAAAGCCACTCTACAAGAAAAGAGAAACGAATTCGGTACAGTATGGGATAAATGTAACGAGAATTACGAACTGCCAAAGAAAAGACGTCAAAACAACGTCTTTTATAAAAAAAAAAGGACCAAAGCCAAATCTAGTGTTAAATATTTGAAAATACACAAATTCAAATTAAATTTGAAGGTTTAGAAAAGTTAAATTTGTACAATTAGTTGACCAAAATAGTATTATAAATAAATATCCTGAAGTAGCTCTCTGTTCACTGAAAGAAATTTATGGTCAGTATTTTGACTGTTCGCCTTAGAGCTGAACTCAGTATAGTTTATACCTCAAATGAGTGTCTATCGATGGGAGTTCAAAAACTAATAATTTATTTGAAATCTAGTGGCTAGTCATCGTCCACTTTTTGTGAACTCTTCAAGCTGTGCGCATTGATTTCCACAATCCCATTGTACAACGCGAGTGTCGAACTTTCTTTCTCGGCGCTTTGTCGAACTTATACTGCAGAAATACCCAAGGGCGGCAAAGACTCTTAACATTTGCTTATGCTGCCTATAGCGAAAAAAGTGCTAAAACTGAAATCGTCGGAAAATGATGAGGAATTCCACGGATTAGTGATAGATGAATTTATAAAAAAGGAGAGACGGACTGAATTGGTTTTCGAGTGGGAGAAGAAAATTTAAGTAGGATAGATTATTATTATTATTATTATTATTATTATTATTATTATTATTATTATTATTATTATTATTATTATTATTATTATTATTATTATTATTATTATTATTATTATTATTATTATTATTATTATTATTATTATTATTATTATTATTATTATTATTATTATTATTATTATTATTATTATTATTATTATTATTATTATTATTATTATTATTATTATTATTATTATTATTATTATTATTATTATTATTATTATTATTATTATTATTATTATTATTATTATTATTATTATTATTATTATTATTATTATTATTATTATTATTATTATTATTATTATTATTATTATTATCATCATCATTTATTATTAATTATTATATTAGTAATGGTAGTAGTAAATAGTGGATGTAATTGTAGTACAGGGTGTCTCTAAAGTCACTATCCATTTCAATGAAAACGCAATATTTTGTTTCTTTTCTTTTCAGGTACTGGTATCTTAGTGCCAGAAGTTTAGCACAGAAGAACGGGTTGCCATTGTTTGAGCAGTACGCGGATTGTCATATGAAGACGCCAGAGCGGAATTTACCCGTAAATTTCACAAACCAGGCCCATCGAGGGTACACATTCGTCTGCTTGTGAACAAATTTAAGCGTACCGGCAGTGTGTGTGATGAGACACGTGAAACAGTTATTTTATGTTGTCCCCAAAGAGTTTCAAATATTGTATTATGTGAGGTTATGTAGAGTGAGTCACGCACAGAGAAGCTATGTAAGTGGAAATGACGTCACAAAAGTGTGGAATAACAAACTTATTTGTGATTGGTGTGACGCGTATATCGTAAAACGTGGACCAATCAGATATAGAAGATTTTACGTTGCCATGGAGGATATTCAATATTCCTCTAGAGGGATCGAACTATTAGCGAAATGCTAATGTGTAGAAGAAGCGGAACCGGTCTTCTTCTCCTAACAGTCGCCGAGAACGGGTGTAAGGTTCTCTTCTTAAACGCCGTTGTGTGCGGAAGAGTATAAGTTTATTCTCGTAACCATCATCGATTATAACTAGATAATCTTTACATTAAATATCATCGCTAGAAGGCACACAATTTAATTATTATACACGGTAGTGAAAAAACGTATAAAACTTTTGATTCTTGCACGCATCCAGATAAACGCGTCACATCAAGTGAATCTTGTGTAAGAATAGTGTTATAAATGTTGTATCATACATCTTGTTCGAACTGGTGTTAATTGAAGTAAGGAAATAAAAGTTTCTACATTATTTAATACAGAGGAAAATGATTACTCATTTTACGTAAAATTTCCTTCCGCCGTACCACCCCTGTAAAAGAAGATATCTAGCTCAACCGACTGAAGCCACGCCGAGGTAAGCTGGGACTTCAAGAATCATCAATTCCAACCCTGTTCCAAATGATCACCTCAACGAGGGGCATAATTCACCATCCTTCAATACGATTCGACTTAAATCCAGTTCCAAAATGGCGCCCAACTGTATGGCTCGAATAGGCAGAAGGAGGATTACACCACAGGAGAATAAATAGTGTAATGGACAGGTAACTTCGAATCAAGAAAGAAGAAAGAAGAAAAGTGAGTACGGAAAATCTTAATAGATAATTAATAGAAAAAGTGACAAAATTATAATTTTCATTTTTTTTATGTTATTAAGAAAGGGAAAAATATTACCTAAAATGGAAGGTAAAAAATTAACAGACAATAAGAATAAGAATGTTGGGGAAGGAGTGGAAAGACTAGTTAGTGATAAGAGAGCAGAAATACAAGAAGTCAGGGAAGTAGTGGAAGGAATGAGTAGTGATGATGCAGGAACAAGTAGAACAGAAATTATGCAGAGTAAAGGTAATGAAATGATAATAGACAGGTTAGAGAAAATGATGAGTAATTTTGATGCTAAAATGGATAGTTTTAGACAGGAAATAAGACAGGAAATAAAACAGAATTCAGAAAAGGCAGATCAAAATTTAAGGCAGGAAATGAGTAATTTAAATGCTAAGGTAGATCAAAATTCAGAAAAGGCAGATCAAAATTTAAGGCAGGAAATGAGTAATTTAAATGCTAAGGTAGATCAAAATTCAGAAAAGGCAGATCAAAATTTAAGGCAGGAAATGAGTAATTTAAATGCTAAGGTAGATCAAAATTCAGAAAAGGTAGATCAAAATTCAGAGAAGTTAGAAGCTAGGATAGATCAAGGTTTAGGTAACCTAAGAAATGAAATTGAGAAAGGAAGAGAAGAGTGTAGAGAAGGCATAAAATCTTTAAAACAGAAAATAGAATCTCATGATGGAGAAATGTCTAAGTTAAAAGAGATGTTTCAGGAAATGAAAATAAGTCAGGAAAATGTAGTAAAAGATATAAGAAGTGAATTGGCTAAGGAGTCAGAAATCCTTAAGCAACAACAAGTAGAATTTGTAGAAAAACAAAAAGTAGAAATAGGGGAATTAGAGAATAGAATAAGACAAGAAATAGATGTAGTCTTATTAGATAATTCACGGAAATACCATGAGGAAAATATTGAAATACAGAATAATTTTGTAAGAGAGGTAAATAGTATCAGAAATGATGTTAAACTAATTGCTACTGAGGTGCAAACACAACAAGATGAACTAAAAGTTAAATATGATGAAGTCAGTAAGTTGAATAGTGAAATGATTACAAGAATAGATTTGGCACAGGAAAGTTTTGAGAGAGAGAAAGAAAACATTAGCAAGCTGAATCAAGTTGTGGTTGCATTACAGGCAAGCAAAATTTCTGAGAACCAGAGGGTAATAAAATCTAAGAATATTACATGTATTGACTCACCTGGTAATTCAGGTAATATTGTACAAAACTTAGAGAATTATTTGGAGAGTGACGATACAGAATCTTTGTCACCTGATTGTGAAGTAAATGGCAATGGACAAATACAAAACATGCACACACATACACAGTTACACAGTCAAGGTAACACAAATTGTACAAATTATTTGTTGCATGACATAAGTCCACCTACTTTCGAAGAAGAATCGGGAGACAATCCCAAAATATTTCTAAAGGAATTAGAAGAATATTTTAAAATTAAAAAGATTCCAAATGAATTTAGGATGATGATTGTTAAAAGGTGTTTGAAGAAAAATGCTTTAGAATGGCTGAGGTTAACACTAGCATCACATGAAACGTATAGTATGTTTAGGAATGTGTTTATAAATAGGTTCTGGGGTCCAGAAAGACAGAGAAGAATTAAAGTCGAACTGGCCACTGGTAAATTCGAGTTCAAGAAGGGTGTGTCCATGACTGAATATTTCCTAAAACTTGCTAACAAAAGTAAACTTGTGAATCCAGATATGTCAGAAACCGAGATCGTGAATATGCTAATACGACATTATCCACCGCACATTAGAAACCACCTAATTGTGGCTAAGCCCGTCGACTTTACTGATATGATTGAGTTATTATCAGAATTTGAGGCTCATAACCTTAATTCTGATTCTACTCATAGTCAAGTTCATCCTGACAAGACTCATATAGAACAAAAGCAAGTAAATAGACAGGAAGTAAGACCAACATTCAGGGAAAATCACAGCCATACTAACCAAAACCAAAATAGTTTTAACCAAAATTGGGGCGGGGCACGTTCAAGAGACAACTATGAACGAAGAGAGTACAACCCCAGAAAGACATATGAATCGGTAGTGCCAGGTATAGGAAGGAGAATTCCAAATACTCCTAGGAGGAATTATAATAATGACCGACCTGTGGGAAATGTGAGGAGTAATCAGGTGAATCAACTGAGGTTTTACAGGGGAAATAACTTAAGAACGGGTTATCAAAGTAGAGGAAGAGGAACTAGCATCGAAGACTCTTCATTAAGAGATTTTGGGGGTCCTAGGTTTGAAAGGGCAGACAATAACCTAGAAAGGACACAGACTCAGGGAATAGAAAGAGAAATAAATAACGGTAGTACCAACCCAACTGCTAGTGTAACTACCGACCGCACTAATGCGGAAAACTGAGTACCAAATCATTTTGTGCCTTGGAAAGTGGTTCGGTAAAAATGACACAGGGCAAAATCAAAATTCAAAATTTACCAGAAGATAAGCTCACTCTCTCCAGAAGTAAAGATTGGGAATTAGTAAATCCACCTCAGATTAACCTTCGTATAGGCGATAGCGAATATAAAGTATTGATAGACACAGGAGCTAGTTCATCAGTAATAAGTGAGAACTTATTCAAGGAATTACTATCCAAGTTTAGGATTGAATATTTAAACGTGTGTAATGTATACTGTAGCACAGCTATTGGGAAAAAGAAAGATAAAGTTAAATATCAAGCGTTAATTCCTGCGCGAATAGATGATTGGAATTTCAATTTTATCGTATTGGTAATACCAAACTTAGCTCGTGATATTATTATTGGCAATGATGTATTATATGGTTGGCAAAGTGTGATAGATTTCGAAGAACATGAAATGAAGGTCAAAGGAGATAATGAAGTAATCAAAATAAATTTGTTAGAAGAAATTATATTAAAAGAAGATGAGAAGGATAGTATAAATAATGATAGGTTTTTTGTAGAAAATATAATATTATACGAAGAAGATATAATAAATAATGAAGAAGATGATAGTGGTAAAGAGAATTTACTTTTAAATAATAAAGAAAATGAGACGTTTGACCTTGGAGATCATTGTTGCCAAATAAACACATTAAATACCGACACCGAGCGAAAACAAGAAGAGGAAGAAATGATATTCCAAAGAACTTTGAAAGAAAAGTTAGGGAAAACATACAATTTAAATCACGCGCAAAGAGAACAGTTGAGGTTATGTATACTAAAGAACAGGAACGTTTTTAGTACGAAACCTGGATTGTGTAATAAGTACATACATACATTTAAGGTGAACGACATTGCTCCTTATACTCATAAAAGTAGATCTGTGCCTATCGCTATTAGACAACAAGCATCTGAAGTAATAAACGATATGCTAGAAAATGGAATTATAGAGATTTCTAATTCGCCTTACCTAAATCCTTTGTGTGGCGTACATAAATCGAACGGAACACTGCGTATGACGATTGACGCAAGAAAGATAAACTCACTAACACAACCCGATCACTTCAGACCTCTTGGAGTTGATGAGGTATTATCAAAATTAGGACGTGGAAAATATTTTTCAAAATTAGATTTGGTTTCATCAGAGTGATGCGTGATTTAGGCTTGTATTTCAGAATTCTGTGTCATTCTAACCACCGAGGCTGGTACAACTACTGCCATATTATTGAGAAAATCATTAACAATACCCCAAACTCTACTACCAAATTTTCACCAATCGAATTAATGACTGGACTACAACCTGAACCTCTAGTAATAAAAGCACCGACAACCTTAAAAGTAGATGAAATGGAATTGAATGAAGAAGAAAAGTGTGCTGAAGCATTTCGAAGAATAAAAGAAAAAGCAGAGAAAAGATTATCAAAGATACAAAGAAAAGGAGCGAAATGGAATCCTGAAATAAATGATAAAGTTCTCGTAAAGACATTTAATATCTCCAGTTCTAAAATCAAATCCTATTGGAGAATGAATTTGTTATATAAAGGTCCATATAAAATAGTAAGAAAATTTGGGGATCATACGTACGAATTAAGAGACGATGATAATAAAATGATAGGAAAATATCACAAAACACTTTTAAAACCATTCAAAAGCCTTGACACTCACAAGAATAAATGATTTAAAAAAAAAAAAAATAATATGTTTATGAATTACTGAAAAATGTTTTGTTTATTATTATTGTGTTCGAATAATTTCTGATTTTATATTGTTATTTTTAAATTGTATTAATTGTTCATTGTTGTAATAATGTTTAATTATTGGGGCATTCTTCAGAATATATGGAACAATATTATTGGGAGATTTAAGTTAATTTTCCATATATTCTGAAGAGGGGCATCTGAAACAGTTATTTTATGTTGTCCCCAAAGAGTTTCAAATATTGTATTATGTGAGGTTATGTAGAGTGAGTCACGCACAGAGAAGCTATGTAAGTGGAAATGACGTCACAAAAGTGTGGAATAACAAACTTATTTGTGATTGGTGTGACGCGTATATCGTAAAGCGTGGACCAATCAGATATAGAAGATTTTACGTTGCCATGGAGGATATTCAATATTCCTCTAGAGGGATCGAACTATTAGCGAAATGCTAATGTGTAGAAGAAGCGGAACCGGTCTTCTTCTCCTAACAGTCGCCGAGAACGGGTGTAAGGTTCTCTTCTTAAACGCCGTTGTGTGCGGAAGAGTATAAGTTTATTCTCGTAACCATCATCGATTATAACTAGATAATCTTTACATTAAATATCATCGCTAGAAGGCACACAATTTAATTATTATACACGGTAGTGAAAAAACGTATAAAACTTTTGATTCTTGCACGCATCCAGATAAACGCGTCACATCAAGTGAATCTTGTGTAAGAATAGTGTTATAAATGTTGTATCATACATCTTGTTCGAACTGGTGTTAATTGAAGTAAGGAAATAAAAGTTTCTACATTATTTAATACAGAGGAAAATGATTACTCATTTTACGTAAAATTTCCTTCCGCCGTACCACCCCTGTAAAAGAAGATATCTAGCTCAACCGACTGAAGCCACGCCGAGGTAAGCTGGGACTTCAAGAATCATCAATTCCAACCCTGTTCCAAATGATCACCTCAACGAGGGGCATAATTCACCATCCTTCAATACGATTCGACTTAAATCCAGTTCCACACGTCTTGGCAGAAACACTGCAGCAGGTTCAAATTGCCAGTGATAGGAGTCCGAAGGCATCAATTCGACGCCTCAGTAGTGAATTGAACGTCCTTCGCAACACAGTGGGAAAAATTCTACGTTTCACTCTACGAAAAAGTCCGTATCAAGTTCTGCACCATCTTGAGGACGAGGATTTCGCCTGTCGTCGGGCAATGTGTTATGACCTCCTGGAATGTGTAGAGAATGAGAATTTAATGGACAACATTTTATTCTCCGATGAAGCCACTTTCCATGTTTATGGGAAAGTGCACAGACCCAACAGCCGAATATGGGCATATGAAGAGCTACATGAGATATCGGAGTGGGAACGTGATACACCGAAAGTAAATGTTTGGTTGGGTATGACAAACGCAAAACTGTATGGCCCATTTTTCTTTGCCAAAAGGTCAATAAAAGGTAATATCTACCCCAGCATGTTAGAACTGTTCCTTGAACCGCAGCTTCAAGAGGATGGCAAACTGGATACAGTTGTGTTTCAGCAAGAT
Source organism: Mantis religiosa (assembly GCA_030765055.1). NCBI lineage: Eukaryota > Metazoa > Arthropoda > Insecta > Mantodea > Mantidae > Mantis > Mantis religiosa. The sequence continues at coordinate 116,436,885 of CM060955.1, read as the reverse complement.
GGTGCGCCTCCACATTTTGCAAACATTGTCCGTGATTACCTGAACAGAACCTTTCCAGGGAGATGGATAGGCAGAGGTTCACCTCGGCTGTGGGCTTCCCGTTCACCGGACCTTACTCCTTTAGACTCTTTTGCAAACCTAAAGTGTACACTAGCAAACTGTACTACCTAAGTTACAGAATCGTATCAGGGAAGCAGCAGGTCGAATTACGGTCGACATGTTAGAGTGTACATTTCGTTCCACTACTGAAAGATGGCGTATGTGTTTTGGGCTAGATGGAGGTCATGTAGAGGGGCACTAGAATATGTGTAACACTTCAAAATAATATTTATTTTTCAATCACTGTCTTAGCTCATTGAAATGGATAGTGACTTTAGAGACATCCTGTATTTGTTGTAGCAAAAATCAGCTGCAGCGGTAATAGTAGTAGCTTTTTATAAGTGCTTGCCTTGTTATAAAATTCACAGACCACCAATGATTGTTTATTTCATAGTGTACAGTGTACCGAGACAGTTGCCAGCGCTAATTCTTTGAAATGGGTAAAGAATGTGTAATTAAACAAATATTGCAAAGACCAACCTCGCAGTTTAAATACGAGGATAAGTTAGTGATAATAAAACAGCGAAGGCCCACTCCAACTCTTCTGCACTTGCAGGTTGAACAGAAGGAAAAAAATAAGAACCCTTTTTAAAGGTATTTTAATATAAAAATTATGATAAGTATGAGTGGCTGTCTGAGTCATTCGAGCTAAGTAAACTTTATTGATGGCCATGCTTGTTGTTTAAGTGAGAAAACACCCTGGAATACTACGGGTTTCGCAAATTTAACTTATTTAATCACAGTTTGCATAAACACAAAAGATCAACAACGAATATAAAATCTTTCACTGCATTAAAAGCTTTCGGAACTCAACGGGTAGACCATGTATTGGATTACCAAAAGAAACTTGCTGACAGTTTTCACAATGAAAAGTTAAGGGAAATAGAAATGTATTGAAAAGGTTGATTGATGCAGTACTTCTTCTTGCAAGACAGGAATGTTCGTTTACAGGCCACGATGAAAGTGAGGAGTCATTAAATAAAGGCAAGTATAGAATTGCTACAATTTCTGGCTAATCATGATGCGGCACTGTCTCAGAATCTAAAGACAGCTACCGTTTTCAAAGGCACCTCGGCTCTTATACAGAATGACCTAATCAATGCCGTGGCCAGCCTTATTAGAGGTAAGATTAAATCAAATATTGATAAGGCTAGTTTTGTTGGACTCATGCTCGATGAAACGACTGATGTCACCAACAAAAGTCAAATGTCTACTATTCTAACTATGTTGACGATGAAGGTAATCGCAAAGAATAATTTCTACATTTCACTGATGTAAGTTCTGATCGAGCAGCCAGTGGTTTATTTGAATATGTAAAAAAGACCATAAATGATTTAGGATGCTCAAACTTTTGATGGTACTGCAGTAATGCCCGGACATGTTTCTGGACTTCAGACTAATTAAAATCTAGTATCCAGCTGCTACCTTCCTCCACTGCTATAGCCACAGACTTAACCTAATACTTTCCCAATCTGCGAATTTTATTAGGGCAATCAGACAATTCTTTGTTTTCTCTTAATGGTTTACCTGATTTTTTCTCATCCACTTCACGTACAGATGCTCTTAAAGCCTTTACTGAAAAGAAAATGCCACGATGGAATTTTGCTTCCAGACTTATAGGCGCAGTGCATCACTACAGAAGTCATTTTATCAGTTTCTTTACTTCAATGGAAGAGGAACCTGGGCCTGGGCTAGCGAAGAAGTTAAGATGGCTTCAGGCTTTGTGCGATTTATCTCAAAGACTCGAACAAGCTTTTTCTCAGTAAAGTTTTTATATTTTCAGATATGTTTTTTGACATTTTACGAAACAAGAACTTGGACATCTGCTACTCTATGGGAAAAGTACGCGAATTTATTCCCACACTGCAAAATATTAGAATTACAGGATTTGAAGAAGTATGGTCTAACTATGAGCGTTGCTGACGAAGAGAACGAAGAAAGGCATAGAAAGAGAAACTGTCACGAAAATGAAACCTGCTCTTCGTACTTAGGGATTTTCTGTGAAGTTCTGGACACATTAAATACTCAAACTGAATTAAGATTTGATTTACGGAAACAGTTGAAATTTCTGGCTTACTGGATTATAAACATTTTGCGAGCTACGATAAAATGTTTCCAACAAATGTATTTTGGGAACCGAGTGAACCATATGTTTCCTATTTCGATATGCTGTTTTTGAAAAATGAACTGAAGGTGTTGCGAGGGTGGGAGAAAAAGTAATGCCTCCTATTTTTTTCCTTAAATAAGTTATGTGAAAACTTTGAATTTGGCACAATTCCTCAAACCTTCTTCTCCAACCCCCTGCAGTAGTAACTTCCTAAGTCAACAGGTGGCAGCACTGCATCCTCTTGCAAAATGGCTGACACCGACATTCGTATTAGACAGCGTTCTGTGATTGAATTTTTGACTGCGGAAGGTGAAACGCCAATTCGCATTCACGAAAGGCTAAAAAATGTGTATGGTGATGCAACAGTGGATGTCAGCACTGTTAGACGATGGGTTCGTCGTTGTAACGAAGCTGAAGGGCAAACACAATTGGCAGATGAAAGCGACGCGGCAGGCCGGTGACTACAGTGACACCATGCAACATTCAACGAGTCGATGACATCATTCTTGGTGATCGCCGGGTAACAACAGGTGAATTGTGTCGCATACCTCCCTCAGTAAAAGAAGTGTGATGACGATTATTCAACAACTGGGTTACTCAAAAGTTTGCTCACGTTGGGTACCAAGAATGTTAACCGCCCAAAACAAAGAAACAAGGAAAACAATAGCCTCCGAACACTTGCAGCGCTTCAATTTGGAGGGAGAACAGTTTCTGGAAAAAAATTGTTACTGGAGAGGAAACGTGGGTTCATTTCTTTTTGAACCTGAATCAAAGAGGCAGTCAATGCCATGGCATCACACAACGTCAATGAAAAAGAAGAAGAAAAAAATCAAAACTCAGCGGTCGGCAGGGAAAGTTATGGCGACAGTGTTTTGGGATGCAGAGGGTGTGCTTATGATTGATTTTTTGGAGCAGGGATGCACAATAAATTCTGTCCAATACGTCAGAACTCTCAAAAAGCTGAAAGCACGTCTTCGCCGAGTTCGCCCAACAAAAACTATGGCGGATGTTCTTCTTTTGCATGACAATGCAAGACCAAACACCACTGTAGAAATTGAGAAATTGGGATGGCAAGTCTTACCTCACCCCCCCCCCCCCCCATACAGTACCGACCTGGCACCATCAGACTTCCATCTGTTCGGGCCACTAAAGGAAGCTCATCGTGGGATTCATTTTGAAGATGAGGAGGCTGTGAAAACGTCCGTGCGTCAATGGCTTAGGAAGCAAGACCGTGTGTTTTACCACACTGGAATACATGCCCTAGTTAAAAGGTGGACCAAAACTGTGGAAAAAGACGGAGATTATATTGAATAGTGACAAATGAATCGTCAATGTTGTAGTTTTAAAGCTATGTAAATTGGATTCAATTTTCTTGGCAATTAAAAGAGAAAAAATAGGCATTACTTTTTGACCCACCCTGGTATATTCACTTCAAGGATTTTCTAACAAGTCCGTTGAAACCATTGCAAATTATATGAAATCAATTGGACTTAACGTTGTGTACAAAAATTTTTAAACTATGTGAACTGATTTTAACATTTTCTTCTACCACTGTAAGTGCAGAAAGGAGTTTTTCATAAAATTTTATTTACGTGCAACAAGAGGAGAAATTCGTCTGAGCAACTTGGCTCTTCTATCGGTGGAAAAAGACATTCTTGTTTTATTGAGAATACATAACAAGGAACTGTTTTTGATAGTGTCACAACGCAGTTTACCCGTAAAGAAATACGGCTGGAATTCATGTATATATAAATAGGAATGGTGAAAGTGTTTGTTTTCCTTTTTTAATTGTTTTAACAGCTTGCTTCAAGAAAAATTGATTTAAATGCACTGTTTTTGAGGTTAATATTTAATCAACAATCCCTCATTGTCGGGATTTGGTAGGCCTAGTGATAGCCCAAGTCAGAATCCCAGTATACGCCACTGCCTTAAATTGATGTTAGTAATCTATTTGGAAACTTTAACGTAGCGCGACATTTGCTTCAGAAAAAAAGTTGGCTGAGCTTCCGATACCGAATGCGCAGAAACTAGTTCCGCTTTGGCGTTGTAGGTGGCGTTTAATACCAGTCGATGTGCAGTAAAAAATGGGCGGTGGTGTACTTGGATATTGCATCATAACAGCATCGTTTGAACCATTTCTTTCATCCACCGTCGGATACAGCCTATTCGGTTTTTAAAGGACTTTAATAATTAAAATAACAATAATAAAAAAGAGCGTGAAGTAGCATTCACGCTACAAATGCTTTGATGCTTCAGTTGTCACTGGTAACGACTTCCAATATTAGAGAAATATAGAGGACGACAGAGGTATTCGAATAATATAACATGTAACATTGCACGTACTATAAATACTGTAATATTTACTTGGCAGCGTTGAATTTTTAAACATGTAAACGTTAACCTTTGGTGTCTCGGAAACAATATTTAAAATATCACTTTGCATGTATTTATTACACAATCTGTACTGTATTTATTCTATTGTCCCTCTTATTGGAGGACATAAATATTTGAACGTACCCAATAGAACAGAGAGAAAGGTGGTTGGACGTACCCTACATGCCCCTACCACATAGCAGTTGTGTTTATGTTATGTCTCGAGACAGTGTGCTCTAAGTTATTCAGCCGATTGTAAACTCACAGGTAATATGGGACGTAAAGGTAAGGAGACATTGGTGGCAGAGAGGAATATCGCGATAAATATGTACAAACAAAACAAATCTCTCTCTGAAATTGCCAAATCCATTAACAGAAGCAAAACTACAGTGTTCTGCATAATTCAACGCTTCAAACAGACAAATACTGTTGTAAATAAACCTAGAAATGGCGCTCCTTCTAAACTCGGCACCAAAAACAGGAGGCACGTAATAAAAATGGTGAAGCAGAATCCGACAATCACTGCATCTGAGATTAGAGGATACCTTGAGCAATTTTCTGGTACGGTAGTTCACACCAGAACAGTTGAACGGGTTTTAAATAGTACTGGGTACAATGTCTGCGTTCCTAGGAAGAAACCATATGTTAATAACCTGAATAAGAAAAAACGTATAGAATTTGTTAAACAGAATGTGATGAAACCAACAGAATTCTGGTCGGACGAGAGCAAATTCTGCTTACACAGGAGTGATGGACGTCTTGAAGTGTGAAGACTGCCAAATACAGAATGGGAACCTAAGAACATGGTAGCTACAGTGAAACACTGTGGCAGAAGTGTGATGGTATGGGGCTGTATAGTTTCATCTGGCTTTGGGGAACTGGTGTTCATAGATGGGATCATGGACAAATTTAAATACAAGAGGATTCTTGAAAACAATCTTAAAAAGAGTGCAGAGAAGCTGAGATTAGGACACGATTATTACTTCCTGCAGGATGATGATCCGAAGCATACTGCTGAAATTGTAAGACTTTGGATCGTGTACAACACTCCTCACATTTTGAAGACACCGCCCCAATCTCTATATTTAAATCTATAGAGAACTTCTGGAAGGAACTCGAGGAGCGTGTGAGGAAGTATCACATCAGAAGTTAAGAACCGTCTGAAAGAACTTCTTCAAAGAGAGTGGAGAAATATGGACTCTGCAGTTACTAAACAACACATACAATGCACAAACGATTATCAGCAGTAATTCAAAGAAAGGGAAGGATAACTAAATGCTAGCCGTTCTCTGTTCGAATACTTTTGTCCAGATGTAAAGTAACCGTTTTATTTCTCCTTATAGTGCAAATTAGTTTCAGTTGCTATTTATGAGTTTATATGTTTAATGGAAGACTCAAGTTTATTTTGTACCTGTTGTGTTTACGTATGCTTACTCTGCGTAGCTCTAAAATAATATAAGTAATAAATATGTTTACGTTCGAATACTTATGTCGGCCTCTGTAGGTGTTTGGAAATTTAAGGATACCTATGACTGAAAATTAGAAATCCTGAACTAATAACGCTAGCTTTTTAAGATGTATACCATAGATGCAACGTAGTACAAATATGATACAGCCCAAATTTTATCAATTTCACTTTGATAGTTTGGAAAATATGGTAAAATTTATTTATTTTTGTATACGTCATCTAAAAAGTCCCTTACGACAAAATAACTTAAACTTTGGTCCAATATTTTAACAACAGTATTTTAATATTTCCAATATTTTAACAAATTTGAAAAATTTGTGTTTTGAAGTAGAGGAAGTGTGATTAAAATGCATCTCGTAATAAAACCCACAGCCATTTGTATTCACTGTGTCTCTATGAACGTGTATAGCAAGTTTCATTAGTCTAACACTAAACACTAGAACTTCGACGCAAGGAGCAGTTTAAATGGTGAAAAAATGCTGAGAAAATGAGGATAAAGAATTAGAATTCATATCGAACACTAGCATTCACTTAACTTTCAAACCAGATTAGAGCATTTAAAAATGGCTTACGGATGCTATATAAGCATTCTTTGGATTCAGGAAGGCTTACACTATTTTATAGACTAAACCGAGGAAAAAGTCATTTGAAAATGTTCATGAAATTTAAGTCATACATATCCTTAAACCAGTAACAAAGGTACTTCGGAAATGGTTAACACCACGAAAGATGTTGACATAGATTTTGTACTATAACACGATCTATTGGAGTAAAATGTGTACCGTATCTCTTCCTCTTTACCAATAATATGCAAATTATTCCATATTAATTTTTTATTAAGCTAGCTGACCCGGCGAACTTTGTACCGCCAGTAAAAATTGTCTGGCCTTTTATATATAACAAATTCGGATTATTTACTTATTTTGCTTTTGAAGGTGAAGTTTAAATGCAACACAGTTCCAATGAAGTTAATCAATTTAAAGCTTTCGGTAAACAATATTTTTTGTCTTTTTTATGATGATGGTTTACCGTGGCGCGAACACGAGGCGTGCGAGGGCTGTTCAATAAAGAATGATCATAATTTTTTTACGGTCATAATTTTTGTACTAAAATTGAATCTTATTGTGTTCTGTTAGCTTAATGTGAAACAAACACGCCGTAGTAGTTTCATTGTTGGTACTCCTGGTTCCCACCTGCGAGAACCAGGCAAGTTCAGACATGTTCAGTATCGCCTACCGCTGCATTGGAGGTAACATGCAGTTAAAGTTGATGTTAGAGGAAGATCCGGAGTTTCTTTCAAACATAATTACTGCTGATGAAACTTGGCTACATCATTTTGATCCTGAGAGCAAACAGCAAAGTTCCGTGTGGAACTCTCCTTCATCACCAACCCCCAAAGAAGCAAAAGTGGTTGCTTCTGCTGGGAAATTTATGATCATCTCATTCTTTGATATTCATGGAATAGTTTATCAGCATGTTGTCCCTGCACACACATCAGTAACTGGACAATACTACAGGGATGTCCTGAAAACATATCAAGTCCATATCAGGCGCCAAAGACCATATTTCCATGAAACAGGCTGGGTGCTGCACCACGATAATGCGCGGCCGCATATTGCCAATGTTGTTGCTGAATATCTTGCAAAAATCAACGTGAAGTACATCTCTCATCCTCCATACAGTCCGGATTTAGCCCTATGTAACTTTTTTCTATTCCCTAATTTGAAGAAACGCCTTCGTAGGAGACATTATCCATCATCAGAAGCAGTGGTGAAGGCTGCGGAGGCGATTTTGAAGGATGTCTCAAAAATGGTTTCCAGCATATCTTTGAAGACTGGTAGAAGCGATGGGACAGGTGCATCGCATTCAGGGAAGACTATTCTGAAGAGGACCATGAACATTATGAGGATGAGTAAAGGTACGTTGTTAAAAAAAAAAAAAGGCGCCTATAAGGGAAACAGGGAAACTCCAAGTTCATTCCTTAAACTTCCAACGACTGCCCTGGCGATTTATTTATGGTCATCGCAAAGGCCAAACACACGGGAAATTGTAGACGCTTAAAATCGAAAAGTACATTCTTTAGAATCATCGGAATCCGCGGGATCAAGATATCCTCTCTTTTGTTCTTGCCCTTGATGATTGTTGACTCGATGGCGTTATTCATTAGCTTTTTCACTAGCTAGATTTAGTCTCGTTGCATTATACAGTTGTGGTTGGTTAATGTTACGTAGCATGATTTCAGCTGATCCTTCTTTTAATTTTAAATTGTGAAATGGGAGTCCAGGTAATTCTAATGAATTTAAAAACCCTGTGGAAAAGATGACTACGTCATCCTGTTTATAACTGTATCAACTGATTGTACGAAAATAGTACCCCCGGAAGAAAGACACTCTAGAACGCAATTCTGACATACCAACAAGACTATTAGCATGCTGAGTCTCACTGCTCATTAGTGCAGTCTGCACGTGACGTAGCTCGTCACACATTTGACTGACTTCTACGACCTAAATCAGTTCGTCTTCTCCTTGGTATAGTACAAAAGTTTCCGCAAACTTCACAAAGTCACAAAGGAATTCAATTAATTTTGTGCCAATTCAAATTACATTCACGAATTTTCAAACACAAATTATATAGAAGGTATCCAAGGATTCAGCAATATTTGACAACTGTATGTGGTCAAATATTTATAGTGTTACAGTGCGTTCAGAAATTAATTTTGTGTCGAAAGGAATATCATCTTGCCATATAAAAAAATTTCAGTTTTGATAACAAACGATAAAGTTATTTAATAAAATATGCTAAGTGAAATGACTTTGAAGTCTTTGGCAAGCAGTGGAATATCTTTCTACTTTTTAATGCTTTTATTTGTCGAAAATAAAAGAAGGTGTATGTGTTCCGTAAAAGTTTGCGTGTGTACTTTTATATTTAGTTAATAACATTGTTCTTTATCACTCCAAGTCTTTTAAACCTTGCTTGGACTTGTACAAATATTTCAAAACAAAGGCAAATCGGTTCAGCCGTTGAGATTTTGTGATATTAACAAACGTCAATTCATATTGACGTGCTTATACTATATATAGTAAAATTTGGTCTATTTATTATATATAGATTTATATTAATTTTAATTAATATTTTATATTAATATAATGTATTGTAATTAATATACGGGGCATGTTTTTTAAGTCAGTACCATTTTGGAATTAAAAAAAGACGTGCATAGATATCGCAATAATTTTATTTTTACACGAAAGCCTGTACCTTAATCTACTTTTCTACATAATTTTCGTGAATATTGAGGCACTTGTCATAACGTGGCACCAGTTTTTTAATACCCTCCTCATAAAATTCTGCCGCCTGACGTGTTAACTACTGTATCACAACTGTTTTGATTTTGTTACCGTCTTGAAGACGCTGACCGCCCAGATGTTTCTTCAAGTGCAGGAACAAATGGTAGTCGCTGGGCGCCAGATCGGGGCTGTATGGAGGATGATCTAGAGTTTCCCATTGAAAAGATTTGATGAGATCTTTGGTCCGATTAGCCACATGTGGACGGGCATTGTCATGCAGCAAAACGATACCCTTACTCAACTTACCACGCCTTTTGTTCTGGATTGCACGGCGCAGATTGTATAATGTCTCACAATAAGGCGCTGCATTGATTGTCTCATTACGAGGCAGAAACTCCACTAGCAATACTCCTTTTCTGTCCCAAAAAACTGTGCACATGATTTTCCGGCAAAATTGTTTAACTTCACTTTTGTGGGTGATGATGAATGTCGCCATTCCATGGATTGTTGTTTTGATTCTGGTGTGACGTAGGCCACCCATGTTTCGTCACCAGTAACAATTTGGTCTAAAAATTCTTCACCTTCATTGTGGTACCGCTCAAGGAAAGTCAATGCACTGCCTAAAGGTTGGGTTTTGTGCAAATCCGTCATCATTTTCGGAACCCAACGTGAACACAATTTGCGGTACTTCAAGTTCTCGGTCACAATGCAATACAAAACACTACGAGAATATTCAGGAAAATAGTCGCACAATGATGAAATTGTAAAGCGTCTGTTTTCTCTCACCTTTTCGTCCACTTCCTGCACCAAATCTTCAGTAACGACCGAAGGACGCCTACTCCGTTCTTCATCATGCACATTTGCGCGGCCATCTTTAAATGCTCTCGCCCATTTCTTTACCATTCTATCACTCATAATGTTTTGTCCGTAAACTTCACAGATCTCACGATGAATATCGATCGGTTTTACGTCTTTAGCACTAAGAAATCGTATAACAGCCCGTACTTCACAATCGGCGGGACTCACGACTGTCGGAGGCATCTTAAACACTCAGTAACCAACGTATACGATTAAGAATCAGACTGTAATGGCGTCAGTACATAGACAAGAGATGTAGGTAACCAGCGCGCATGCGCGGAACGCCAACAGTAGCGCTGCGGCGGCGGAATCGTAAAACGGCACTGACTTAAAAAACATGCCTCGTATATTGTATACTCCAGCCGACCTTTTAAACGATTTGACTATTTTAATAGCTAGTAGGGCTTTCGAGACCTGTACCGTAGCGTAACTTGCCTTGGTCCCTAGCCACGGAAAGCGGTCCGGGTTCGATCCCACCCATGGGGTGAGGATTTTAGGTCCTGGGTATAGCACCGGTACCCACTCAACATCGTGAGGAAAGTGAGGAGCTTACGTTAGGTAAGCGGCCCAGGTCAGGAAAACCAACGTTCCGGTTGCGGGATGCCGAGACGCTGACCACATCTCCTCCCTGTATCGGTTTGATGATCGACCACCTCTGCCGCGCGTAAGTGGGCGTGAGGCCGGCAGTCGGGTTGGTAGGCTTTGGCCCTCGTGGGGCTGTCGCGCCAGTGGTTAACTTTTAGTAGGGCTTTCAAACGCACTGCTGCTGAAATCATTTAGCACCCTTGACGTTTGTGACTTCGTCAGTCAACTCAATCTTGCAATCGGACAGATTGTACTGATTCGTTTAAAGATGCAAAGTTCTCATACAGATTTCAAAATACAAACGGTTTCACGGAAATATAAATTTCGAAAATATGTCTTAATATGTTTAATTCCCATAGGTTACATCTTTTGGTATAGGTTGTGGAGTCCAGTTGTATAAAAGAGATCTGCAGTTACCAGAACAAATTAAATACGTATTTTACAATGGTTTTCTAATAAAATAGTATATATTACGACACTACTCCATAAATTCAGCATTTTCTTTAAATCACAACACAAAAATTACAAATATTCATTTGACAAACTTTGCGAGTAAGAGAAGCCATCATTGTCTGCTTTTTAAATGGGCCAGGGATATTCTTTTATCCATTATTGCTTAAAATTGCCTACAGACTTTTATAATTAAGGCAAGGCTACACTGAAAATTGGCCGAAAATGTTGAAAATCATTGAATTTTCTTTTTTGACATTTTCGGTAGCTTAGGGTTTGTAGTAATAGATGGCATGCTATTTTTATCATTTTCACCACTTTAGGCCATCACGTAACAATTTAAAGAGTCCCTTAACAATCGTTAAAAGTAACAATCATGACTTTAAAACTGATTTTCTGAGAAACTTTTTTTCTAACACTTTTCACTATACAAAATGTCCAACGCGTCAAAGTTTTTCATTTAACTTGGTGAAACTTACAGGATAGGTCCATAATATGTAAATAAAAAACTTCACATTCCCCTATTTTTGTTAATGCTCATGTTTTGAAAATTATATGGTGTTAAGTAATAAAATAAGTGAATATTTTCAAAATTTTGAGAGCTAACACGTGGAAAATATTTTAGAATAAATGCTACAAGAGTATTCCAAAAAATAAGAATGTGGATCTTTTAAAATTGATCTGTACTAGCCAAAAACAAAGATTCAACTTAAAATCTCAATTTTTTTGACGCGTGGAACATTTTTAATTTTTACAATATTTTCCCCAAAAATGATTAATAATTAATGAACTATTTGGTGCAGCAACATAAAAATTTGCGTGCAAGTTTAAAATGATACTCTAATTATGTGGCTAAATTTTCATAATTATACGTTTATTATTATAGAATTTGGAATTTTCAGTGTAGCCTTGCCTTAAATCAGTAGTTTGTGTAACATATCTTTAAGAAAAGAGAAAAGTAAACCTTTTGGTATTTTACCTAAAAGAATATATTAAAAAGGAACAAATGATATATTTAATCGCCTGTTTATAGCTGAATTATTGGTGAAAATAGTCCCAATGTTTTGTACATAATTCTTTTTGGAAAGAATTAATTTACATATTTTGATAGTAAATGGTTGGAATTCAGCTTACGCGCAGTACTAACAATCATTCATATGTACACACTAATTTTACTTGTAGGGATAATGCATGACTAACGCTATCCTAGCACAGACCATTAACTAAGAACTAAAAGTACTATAACTTACACATAACTACCTCCTCTATCATTGAGGATGCAATCACTACTTTAGGACGGCGTTTCCTATTGGAAACGACACTACACCCCACTACATCCCTCACCATGAATCCGCGAGGGCATATTCAGGGCTTCGGCCATGCTTATCTCCTAGCACCCAACCTCACCTCGGTTAAGCCATACGGCCAACCTGTATACGCTCTCCATGAATCCGCAGGTGCTTATAGTGGCACTGCTGGAATTCCTCTCCTGACTACTCTCCGGTGGAGGTTTTTTAGTGGGTAGTACCTTCGGGTGAAGCTCACACTCCCGGCTGCACCATCCCAGTACAGTCGGGGTTAGTCCATAAATGCATTTTTCCTCCACTTGAAAAAAAAAAGAGTTGGAATTATTTAGATGTAAATATGAGTCACAAAAATTAGTCACGTTCTAGTGTTGAATCATTTAAGTAGTACATCTATGAGTAAATTTCAAGTTTCGGCAAATTGATAGAGAAAGAGAGAGAGAGAGACGGACAGAGAGACAGACAGACGGGCATATATATAGACAGATAGAGATTCTAAACTTAACGAGGCTTGAATATAGTACTCAACACGATTCCCTTTGTTATAGTAAAATGCAGACAGAATGTAAACCAATATGTTTATCGAATGTTAAAGAAATTGTGTTTCATTTGAAACTTTTTACACTTATATAAAGCATTAGTGACGCGTAGGTAAGTTTCCTTTGAGGCAGAAAGTGTTGTCATTAGTACTATCGACGAAGGATTTATCTTGCATCATTCTGACTTCGGTCAACATGCTCGGCTATTTTATCATCTACCTGCTAGTGATAAGATAGCAAGCATTCCATTTGTTTTATTACTCCTCATCGACGCGAAACTATATTTTCCTGGAACCTAACATTGCGCGATGTTGCGAACATATTCCATTTAATGATCGGTAACCTCAATTTGCTATAATACTCGGATTTCCGGATGTCATTTCGATTTGGTTTCAAGCACCTAAAAATGTATGACGTTAATAATTGATCTCTCATGAGACATTCAAGTATGGCTTAGAAAGCAATTCACGCTTTTATTATTATTATTATTATTATTATTATTATTATTATTATTATTATTATTATTATTATTATTATTATTATTATTATTATTATTATTATTATTATTATTATTATTATTATTATTATTATTATTATTATTATTATTATTATTATTATTATTATTATTATTATTATTATTATTATTATTATTATTATTATTATTATTATTATTATTATTATTATTATTATTATTATTATTATTATTATTATTATTATTATTATTATTATTATTATTATTATTATTATTATTATTATTATTATTATTATTATTATTATTATTATTATTATTATTATTATTATTATTATTATTATTATTATTATTATTATTATTATTATTATTATTATTATTATTATTATTATTATTATTATTATTATTATTATTATTATTATTATTATTATTATTATTATTATTATTATTATTATTATTATTATTATTATTATTATTATTATTATTATTATTATTATTATTATTATTATTATTATTATTATTATTATTATTATTATCATCATCATTATCATCATCATCATTATCATCATCATTATCATTATCATTATCATTATCATTATCATTATCATTATTATTATTATTATTATTATTATTATTATTATTATTATTATTATTATTATTATTATTATTATTATTATTATTATTATTATTAGTAACCGAGTGGGACGACCCAGGCGGTGTCCTCTGTGGCCGTATTCGGGAGACTTGGGTTCGATTCCTGTGACCGACCTAGCTGACCCGTTTTTTTCGGAGGTTTTCCCGGGTCGCCAGGCCTGATACTGGGTAGGTTAATTATATCCCCCGAATTTCCTGTCCCTCCATTTCATCTCCATTATCATTTCATATTATCTCTCATCTGGTGGTCTCTTTCAGGGTAGAAGTGTCGGCGGGTGTCTCGGCGGTGCATGGCAGGATGATACATACTCTAATGCCCGATTTCACCAACAGATGCTAAGACTTAACACGGGTTTAAGAATAGTTATAACAAAAATTGCATTTCACCAACAAGTGTTACCTTAACATATGTGTTAAGTCTCTTGTTAAACTAACAAGTCAAATTTCTGATGTTAAGTCCTTAACAATTGTAAATAGTTAAGATGGCCGGCGTGAACGCAGCTGTTGTTGTCGATTTGCTATATTTAAGACAAATTGCATTCGTAATAGAGTACGGCCTATGTAGAGAAAGTATTTTGAGGAGCTTCAGAAGAAAATTTCCTACAGAGGTATAGACTATCCAAACAAGTTGCTATGAAGGTTACTGCGGAAGTACAAGAGAGGTCAGAACATGCATCGAAAGGAATATGGCGATCTCGCCTTTGCTTCAAGTATTAATAACTTTGCGATTTTATAATTCACTAAAGTATGTAGATAATACACTGTCCACCACCCGACTTGAAACATCCAAGACACTTGCCCTTCTTCCCTCCTCGTTTTAAATTTACGCAATACTGAGTTAGAACATGCATCGAACGGAATATGCCGATCTCGCCTTAGCTTCAAGTATTTATGACTTTGCGATTTTATAATCCACTGAATTATGTGGACAATACACTGTCCACCTCCCGTCTTGAAACGTTCAAGTCACTCGTTACTTTACTTCTTCTCACCTCTTTTTAAATTTACATAATGACACATACATTAGAAACCATTTTTGAGAGATCCTTCAAAATCACCTCCGCAGCCTTCACCACTGCTTCTGATGATAGATAATGCATCCCACGAAGGCGCTTCTTCAAGTTAGGGAATAAAAAGTCACATGGGGCTAAATCCGGACTATAGGGAGGGTGAGGGATGCACTTTACTTTGATTCTTGCAAGATATTCTGCAACAACATTGGCAATATGCGGCCGCGCATTATCTTACTGCAGCATCCAGCCTTCTTAATGGAAATGTGGTCTCTTGCGCCTGATATGGACTTGCAATGTTTTCAGGACATTCCTGTAGTATTGTCCAGTCACTGATGTATGTGCAGGTACAACATGCTGATAAACCATTCCATGAATATCAAAGAATGAGATGACCATAACTTTCCCAGCAGAAGCAACCACTTTTGCTTTTTGGTGGGTTGGTGATGAAGGAGATTTGCACACTGAGCTTTGCTGTTTGCTCTCAGGATCAAAATTATGTAGCCAAGTTTCATCAGCAGTGATTACGTTTGAAAGAAACTCCGGATCTTCCTCTAACATCAACTTTAACTGCATGTTACCTTTATTGCAGCGGTAGGTGTTACTGAACTTGCCTGGTTCTCACAGGCGGGAACCAGGAGTACGAACAATGATACTACTACGGCGTGTTTGTTTTACATTAAGCTAACAGAATATAATAAGATTGAATTTTAGTGCGAAAAATTATGACCGTAAAATATTATGATCATTCTTTATTGAACAGCCCTCGTATTATTAGTAAATTCATGATATATACTGAATTTAATGACTTCATTAGTAAATTCATTAGTAAATTAAAATTCAATTTTAATCATAGCCTTGGTTTAGGATAAATTAATTAATTCTCCTTCTATTAATTATTAAAATTTGCTTGTGAAATATGTGCTTTGTTGTTTAATTACACAAACACTGGTGACATTATAAAAAAATCATCTCATCAATCTCCTTTGGTACTGCTTTTATCCAAGCATGACAATTCTCAAGCTTCTATTTTTAAAGCTGCATCATGTGGAGCAATTTATATTCTGAAAATCGCTGAAAATTAAAAACACGAGGAAATCACCAAAATAGGTAATATAAAGCACTTAAATAGTCATATGCCGCAATTTTTAAAGGGTTTCATGTCATTACAAATAATACGAAATTGAAGTACACGGATTACTCTAATTAGGCAAAAAACATGTTTTCATTTTTGTACTTTTTTTACCAATTTTCACAGATGGGTCTCCTAAGTGCATACTTTTCGCGACACAGCTACCCAATTCTTAACTGTAACACCAAAGGCTTCATTTATCTTATTTGTTTTTACAGATAAATCGCTCTGCTTCACAGGTGGGCGTTGGCTTTATCACTTATTTGTCATCACTAAGTTTTCTAACGGGACGCAGCTAGTTTGATCAGCGTTTCACATTTATTCTCTTTTCTATAAAGAGGATCTGAAACGTTAGAAAGTAAATAACTAATTTAAGACACTGCCTCAATTAAAATTTAACGATTTTCATTAAATTAAGATATGAATACCTAAAAGCTACGACTGTTTATTGTGCTACTTATTTGCATAAAAAATCTTATGGTTCACTCACGCGACTTTCTCCACTCGCTCTTTACACAAATTATAATTGGATTGCATTACCGAAACCCGTGGTTTATTGTACCTAAGCCACAAGTGGGGCATCTCCGGGAGGAAGGATGAGGATAGGGGAGACAAGGGCGGCCGTCTCAAGGAGCTCTTAGTGGGATGTATTTTAGAAGATGCTCAAGATCCAGCCCATTCTATAGGAATTGCAAATATAGTTGAGCACTTAGTCTGGGAGCCAAATAAACTGGTCCAATGATGTGATCTCCTAGAATACCGCATCATACATTAACACCCTAAAGCGTTTGCACGTGATGAGGTCGCAATCAGTGAGGATTTTCAAGATCCCAGTAATGTAGATTACGTCTATTCACAGTGGAGTCATTAGCGAAATAGCATTCATCTCTGTGCCCGCCTCGGTAGCTAGACGGTAGCGTGTCTGCCTCACGTTCAAGAGGTCCCGAGTTCGAATCTCGGTTAGGTTGAGTTACCTGGATAAGGTTTTTACCTGGGTTTTTCCCCTATCCTGATAAACGAGTGTAGGTAACTCTAAGCTCCATGGACCCCGGGCTCATTTGAGCATCACTTCGTTCACTTCATTCATCGTCCGATATGACTTAACGTTGGAAGATGTAAATTAAAAAAAGTTCATCTGTGTATAAAATCTTCCTCATGAAATCCATATTTACGTCTGCAGAACGATACCTACTTTCGGAAGTAGTTTCCATATAGCTATTGGCGTAGGTGTAGCTTATAGATATACCATTTTCTTTCCTTCAGAATTCTTTGTACCGAAGACCTCGATACGCTCAGGTCTGCTTTAGCTCTTCTTTGTCCTAATTACAATGAGAACTAGGCAGGTTTTAATGGATGGAAACTAATGACTTTCATAATATTAATAATAATGTTTATAAACCTAGTAGAGATTAATTTAGGACTAAGACAGGGGTGTCCATTGTCACCTACCTTATTTAATATATATAGTAATGACGCAGTTGTACGGTGGCAAACTATGCTCAGAACACACTTTAAAATAAAGGGGAGAAATGTTGACACATTGCTGTTTGCTGATGACCAGATTTTAATTGCGGAGACGGAAGATAACTTACAAAGAGCCATACATGAATTAAATAGTATTACAAGAGAATATAATCTTTAAATTTCATATGAAAAAAATAATGGCTTTTATAGGAAAGAACCATTTGAGAGCAAAAATTTGCATAAATGATAAACCCATCCAACAACAAAGTAATTTTAATCATCTTGGCTATATTTTGTCATATTCCAGTAATAGAGATATACAAAACAGAATAAATCCCAAACAATATGTGGAACAATAAAAAGAACTTTTAAAATTGTAATCGTCAAACTTTGTTAAAACTGTATAAAATAATGGCGATCCCAACCCTGCTTTATGGGTGCGAAAACTGGGTCTTGACTATCTCACAACAGAAGAAAGTGGAGGCTGCTGAGATGAAATTTCTGAGACACGTGGCAGGTTATAGACTCATAGACAAGAAAAGAAACGAGGATATTAGAAGAGAATTGGAAATTCAGAGTCTAAATGAAACAATCGTTGCATACAGGCAAAAATGGCAAGATCATGTGCAGAGAATGACTGAAGACCGTACACCACAAATAGTATACAAGCATAAACCTGTAGGTAGAAGAAATGTTGGCAGGCCACGAATGACATGGTCCGATCAATTCTCTTCAAGTCGGAACGGTCTACAAGGCTTATTCCGTGATGATGATAATGATGATGATGATGATGATGATGATAACATTATTATTATTATAGAAACATACTATAACAATTCAAACTACAAGGAAATAGCACGATAACATTGCGTCGCATATTGGTCTTTTTCCACGACCTGTACCTGAAAAGATCTCTCACTTCTTAAACGATAATTTTAATGCAAGTTATGCTTAGCTTGCATGGTATTTGCTCCAAAATACTCAATAACGTTCCGGAAAACAGATGCAAATTGGTTTCTCCACAACATGCTGTACCTGGAAAGATCCCTCGGTTCTTGAACGCATCTCTATACGTCTAAAAGCATATATAGAAATTAGGCATCTCGTTGGAAAACGTTGTGAATACAGCCTTCGGGCCTCAGCTGCATTGCTGCATCTCTCCATTGATCATTATAATATATGTGTACTTTTCGTTTAAGTACATTGCATTTGCTGCGTGTTTCATTGTAAGACCTGACTCAAACTACACATGACCACGCGACCGTATCAGAGCGAAACCAGGAGAAAACAGACACCCATATAGCAGCACCTCTCAGTGAAGTTTCGCTTGTATGTGCACTTCCCCTTTGAACAGCAACGACGAGGCAACCCTTCTTGCACTAACGTATGTGGGAAACAAACTACAGATGATGCCTTTCGTGGGCCACGTGGTATATATATATATTAAAAGTGTGCATTTGCACTTAAGGTATACAATTTAGAAACCAATTAACATATATGCAATACATTTTATAAAGACGGCTCTATGAATTCTGGAAAAAATGAGGGAAATATTAAAAAGGCTTCAATTGCACAACCACTCCCTTTGCTCAGGATTAAAATGTCAAATAACTAACTTATTTTCACTCCGATAATAGAACCATTTATACCAAATTTTTATAGAGAATCGAGCACAAGTTAAAACCCCTTAAATGATAAGCGATTTGTTGCAAAATGAGGAAACAGCAATCCCATATTAATATTACCATTATGGGGAAAGACGTTTTAGTGACGAGTTATTGTGTAGCATGAGAAAAAGAACCCCAAACTAAAAAGTACTATGAGAAAACTTGGGAAAATATAAACATACAATATCAAATATTTCGAAAACCACTTACGTTGCAAAAAAAGTTGTCACAAATTGTGTATCTTAATAGGCTCTTTATTTTTCCTGTAATATATTTCTTGTTTATCCCTTAACGTTTATAAAAAATTATATAAAATAAAATTATAATAAAGCGAAAGCAACAGGCTGTTTAGAAAGCGTTCAAAATTAAATTTTATCCTAATAATTGTCTTAAATTTTTATAATCAAAATCATTAAAGGTATGCTTGGGAAAATCAAAAAATAAGAAAAAAATTCGATGCAATGAGATTATAGATGGGAAAGATCTTCGTGTTACACCCTTCAAATACATTGGTTTTTAGCAAGAACTTAGGTATTCACCCGCCAAGTTCATTTTGAGTCTTACAGTAAACAGACACAGTGCGCGCTCGATTTTGTTGATGTAACGCGTACGTCTAGTAAAAATCTCGATGTAAAGTATTATTTCCTCTCCAAGGTAAGCGGTAGAAAGAGTAATAAAACCTCAATACCTAACTTCTAATTTATTGTTCGGATAAGATTCGTATAAGATTTTAGAAATAATTATTACCATTAATCTATCGCTGCATTATTGACGTAGTGGAAATAGTAAACACAGTATAGCAGTCACAAAAGTAACACCAGCTCTGTGGTTTGGTAGTAATCTACCTTACATTCAAGATATCCCGAGTTTCCGATATGTCCTACCCTTCTAAAAGGACGTTATCAATTTGTCTACAATGCAAGCAATAAATATTATATCCTGATGGCTACTTTGTAATTGACGACCGAAGTACCCTTCTCCCCGATTACTTTATATATAGCGCCCACTGAACTGGCCCCGTAGCTCAGTCGGCAGAGCACTTGCCTATCGTGCTAGGGGTCCCGGGTTCGATTCCCGCCCGTGGGGGTGAGGATTTGTCTCCGACAAACATAATTCCTCATGAAAGGATAGAGACAGACTGAAAAATTCAATGCCGTAGGCGGGATTTGAACCACGGATCTTCTGGACTCCGTCCAGCCGCTCTAAACCATTGATCCACTATGGCCAATGTGTCAACATGACATTAAATTATCCAACTGACTCGTGTTTTTCCCGGTAAACCACTTAGGAGTTCTCATAAACACATGAGACATGGCGACTTACTATGCTGTAAGTACTTTAAGGCCCAGACTTTATAGTTCGGACCGCCATTAATGGAAATTAATTGTTCTTTCACACTAGCCGTGAGTAGGACGCACTATGAAAGGTTAGAGCCAGACTGAAAAATTCAATGCCATAGCCGGGATTTGAACCTTGGATCTTCTGGTCTCCGTCCAGCCGCTCTAAACCATTGAGCCACTATCACCAACTTACCGACATGATATTAAATTCTCCAATGACTCGTGTTTTTACCGGTAAACCACTAGGAGTTCTCATAAACACATGAGACAACTAACTTAATGGCGACCTACTATGCTGTAAGTGCTTTAAGGCCCGGGTTTTATAGTTCAGACCACTACTAGGCACAATTATGAGAACTCCTGGTGGTTTACCGGGGAAAACACGAGTCATTGGAGAATTTAATGTCATGTTGGTACGTTGGCCATAGTGGCTCAATGGTTTAGAGTGGTTGGACGGAGACCAGAAGATTCGTGGTTCAAATCCCGCCTATGGCACTGAATTTTTCAGTCTGGCTCTACCCTTTCATAGTGCGTCCTACACACGGCTAGTGTGAAAGAACAATTAATTTCCAATTATTCCTCATCATCCTCAGAATCTGGAAGTGTGAACGAGGGTGCGACTGTGTTCGTGATCTAATGATTAAAACTCTACGAATACGAGTTAACACCTTTGATATGTCTCCAAAGGAGAGCGACCGTCGCTACGACCACTGGAGTTACATAGAAAATATATAACTATAAATAAAATATAAAATATATAAATGGAAAATAATAAAGTTCAAGGAGGTCATGCATGAATCAGCCATCGGTGGTCGCAAGCTTGGAAACTGACACCAAACTTGCAATGTGATGTTTTTTAAATGCATCTCGCGTCAGATTTATGTAATTAGTGTCATGGCGTAAACCTGGTATTTAATCTGGTGCTTTAGAAAATAAATATTACTATTAAATATAATTGTAATCGGTACGGCAAGCAAGCAAAAACAACGGCTAAACAGCTAGTACAGAAATTCATAATCGCCACCCTCCTAACTGTAAATATGACATAATTTGAATTATTCATTCCACATTATTAGCTTAGAGTTCATAGTGGAGAAAACGCATATGTTTAAATGATGAAAATTGCAGTTTCCATTCCTTTCCCTCCACTGGATATAAATCTTGAAAGGATCCTGAGCCACGCAAGTGTAAGGAAAATAAAACGGAAATAGAATATGAGAACCTTTCTTTCCATGTTGGCAATAAAATTTGTACAGTTTGCCACAGCAAAGAAAGTCCCAGGGGAATGAGGCGCAAAGGTGGTTTAGACACGGTTCGATACCCTGCCTAGTAGTGTATACGACACTCAGGTTAGTTCAGTTATAAATCTTCTCGATTTTAGTGTACTGAGTTAATAGGGCGCATGTTTTTGGTTGGCACATTCCTGTCAGGGACTTTATTTGCGTTGGCAAACAGTACTTATAAAAGCAGGAAAATGTTGCTACAACTGTAATTTACCAAAAGACATAGGTGGTTGAGAAAATTAAAGCTTGCAAAGCTACAGTTCCAAAGAAACGTCGTCGCCGAAGGACAATGCGGATTGAAAGAGGACGCTTTTAAAGTGATTTCAACATCATACGTAACTTACATAAATGCATTTGGTAATACCTAATCCAGTTGCCATCCATTTAATGTTATGCAGATAGTTTTAATATTACATACAAGGCCATTTTGATTGTTTTTCCTTTCAAGTTTCGAACTTCTACACATTTTATATAATTATCTTTCTACTTTGTAAGAATTCCTTACATAGGGCGAGAGATCGAATGTTTATAGTGTTTGCTAGTCCTGATGCTTTACAGGGAAGGTTTCGGAGCGCTTTTTTAATTTCTCAAGTTGTCTTCGCTGAATGACACTGGAAGAAATCGCAGCAAATGTGCGTCCTGAGCGGATTTCCTGACGCCTTTACATCCTTTCACTTTTCTACTGAAAGCTCATCTGAGTTTGTATGTAACTAACTGGCTGTAGACTACAAAGATCGTCAAAACCCGCATAAATTGACAAAGAACAACATGTAAATGTAATGTGTGCTCTTAATAAAGGCAAGAAGCTTGGAATAACTACAGGAATCGGAAATATTAATGAATCTTATTTAGCAAATGTTTTCTGTATCGAAATTTAGCGTTAAATAATCGGCATTATTTTGGTCAAATTGGAAGCTGATAAAATATATATTGATCGGAAACAAATATCACAGTGCACTTCCGACTTTGCTATTAATATAGGGCAACAATATTCTTTCCTATTTACCACGGTGTTGTGATCCAAAACATTGTGTGCCATTTTGCTTACCATCCTTATTTCCATTCTGAATTATTATGAACCAGTTTTAATCAGCAACAAAATGGCTAAAGTTAGGAGTTGATGACTATTTACTTCAAATTAAAGTTGTAAAAATAGAGTTAAAAATCGAATCTCAAATGTGTAAGCGTTATTAAGTTGTTCATGCATGGGCTGTCAAAGGCTTATCTTTAAGTGGAGATCGTGGATTACGAAAAAAGAGATAAAATGAGGTTTATCAAACAAAGCTTTCCTGATAGTACGAACGCTGTCGCAGTTCGAACTGCCCTTAATTATCTCCCAGCTCTGGGAAGTAAAGCTCACCTGTTGTCAGAAATCTTTCTGATATCCAGCAATGTTGGGTTGAATTGTTTTAGCATAATTTGAACATTTTTGCTTGTGGAACTACTGTTAGTTTAGTGTCAGGACGTTTTGAAATCAAAATGGCACGGCTGTGGACTTTAGGTGCACTGTGGATGATTGTGATAGTGTTATTTCTAAGGACAGTGTATGGACAGTATGAGAAAAGTGCAGGAAACATTTCTTATGTGCCGACATCAGCTGTGAATAACCCAGTAACAAAATCCAGTGCTCTGAACCCTCTTCTAGGACGCATACACCTAGAACCGAACCCTGATGCTGAAGTTGAAAGTTTAGAAGTGGAACTTGTGCCCGTAAAGAAGGAACCAAAACTAAATACGGTGGAACCGGAGCTGGTATCAGAGAAGACAGAACCGAGGTTGGTACCAAAGAAGGTAGAACCGGAATTAGGACCTGAGGTACCAGCACCGGAAAAACCTTCGCGTGGAGCTGAGAGTCCAAAGGCAAAATCTGGAAACTATGACAACTATGACTACACAAATTACGGTAGGTTGTTACTGGTTTATTAATGTTTCCTTTTATGCTATTAATTTGTGGTCTCTATAGTTTAACAGAGAAAACCACGAAACTCTCATTTATTGTCGCCAGCACTTTTCTTAAAGGAGAAGAAGAAAACTCAAATACGTTTCAAATTCAATGACTTTTATTTTTATCCGGCTGTTAACATTTTATACATCCAGCGTCAGTTTAAAGAATAACAATTATTAACGATGAATGACATTACAATTATAATTCAAATAATTGCGCTCATTTGATAGAAATGTGCTGTCAAATATCAGAAAGGCATTTATTTTCTGGATACATAAAGTAGAAAAAATATTACATTTCACCCAAAATTCGGTATCAAGATTTCACTAGAACAAACGTTTGGTAAACAATAGAAGAAAAAATATTGCAAAGCCGCTTGTAGCCCACCTCTGTAACGTAGGTGGTACCATGTCTGTCTCACGTTCAACAGCTCCCGAGTTCGAATCTCGGTCGCGGTGGGATTGTGATTTCATTACGGAAGGGATTCGGTACGTAGTACATCATGCTGCGCCCATTGTTCCTATGCCCCCAAGTGGGGCATCCCCTGGAGGAAGGATGGGGCGAAAGAGAGAGAGGGCGGCCGACCCAAGGAGCCACGACAGTACAGAGGGCAGGGTCCATATAGTTAACTTGGATAGAGACCTCCCCCGACAAGCCAGGACAACGAACCCGCTCCCCTGCAGCGGGGCGGCAACGAGTCCGGCAGCCGAGCCCTAATGGTCCCAGACAGGCGATCTGAGCCCCAAAGGTCCCTGGTTGGCGGTCCCGAAATGGTCCCAGCAGAGGAGCTGAGGCCGGCAACCGACCTACCGTAGGAGGAGTAGTTTTCCTCAGAGCATATCATCCTGCCATGCACCGCCGAGACACCCGCCAACACTGCTACCCTGAAAGAGACCACCAGATGAGAGATGATATGAAATGATAATGGAGATGAAATGGAGGGACAGGAAATTCGGGGGATGTAATTAACCTACCCAGCATTCGCCTAGCGACCCGGGAAAATATCGGTTGGGGTGAGTTTTCTGGATAAGTTTTCCCCGGGGTTTTCCCTTATCCTTAAAGATGAATGTCTGGTAACTAAGCTCTATGGATCCTGGGCTCATTTGAGCATCATTTCACCCATTTCATTTATTGTCCAATATGACTTAGCTGGAGGACATAAAAACAAAAGACCTCGTGTGTGTGTATGTGTGTGTGTGAGAGAGAGAGAGAGAGAGAGAGAGAGAGAGAGAGAGAGAGAGAGAGAGAGAGAGAGAGAGAAATAAACAAGTGAAGTAAAATATGAACAACTGAACATCAAAGCAAATAACAAAATGATGACGGTAATTCTATTAAACCTTACGTAATTTGTAATCAAGGGAAAGCAAAATTAAATGAACATTAGAAAATGAAATACTATGTAGTTATTTTTAACATGAATTGCTATAAATGATATCAACAATATTTAACTATTCCAAAACGAAATAATGACACTAAATTTTGACTATGTGTTACATTAAGTGTGTGAAAGAAAGCTTAAGCACCCGAATAAAGTGGCAATTTAAGAGGATGTTTTTCGACCAAATCGAATTACTTATACTATTACATTAAGAAAGTAATATCTTAAAAACCTCTTTAAATAAATAATTTATTCTATGATTGTTCTAATATTAGTACCAATATCTATTATTTCTTCCCTAAGAAATTAATTGTTTTTTCACACTAGTAGTGCAGAACAGGTTAGAAAGGTAGAATGAGCATGAAAATTCAATGTCACGGCCGCGACGGAACCGGAATATACGTGATTCGAATCCCAGCTATGGTATTGACTTTTCAACCTTACCATTACTTCCTTATATTGATAAAAATGCCATGTATGGGCCATTCACAATAACATTCTTCTCGATTTTAAGTCGACAAACACGCCAATCTGATCAGAAAATGTTACTTTGAAATCAGTTAATTTTTGGGCAATTTTTACTGATTTTTTGAGGTTCTTTTGGTTTTAATTATTTAGATTGACTGACAGTTTTGAAACATATGTGTAATAATTTGTTTATGAGCTAACTATATTCTTTTGAGCTTTCTGAATGACGTTGAATGATTTACTAGTGTTTACTTTTATTGTTATTTTATCGACTTCCTCCTCATGCTATCTTGCATGGGAGGTTGAAATTCCTGCGCATTTTATGTTTTTATAGCAGATGATAGTAAAATTTGTTTAATAATTCGGTCATTAGAATTTATATTTATTATTACAGATCTGCAATGCAATCATATTTGGTAGGCGAATGGTACCATTTAAATATTTAATTCTCTATAATTCTTAACATTTACTTACGATATACTGGAAATTAATTGTTCTTTCACACTGGTCGTGTGAGGAACAGGGTTGGAACGGTAGAATGAGACATGAAAAATTCAATGCTTTCAACCACAGATCTTGAGGTGTAATTAAAGCAGCATTTAGAGATAGCTTTCGGCGTTAGCAGCCATCTCACCTTCAATTGTTGATTGGTTTTGTCAATACTACCAGGTGTGACTAATCAATCATCAGTTCGTAGGTCGACCTTGATACTGCTTTTGAACAGCCGTCAGTGATTAACTTTATTTCCGTTTAAACATTTCTTTTATTCACTTGGCGTTGCGAAAATGCTCGGAAGTGAAAATAATCGACTTGTTGTAATTTCAAGTTTCTTCTTCGTTATGCAAAATTGTTTTTGCACAAGTTCTTTCAAATTAAAACGGATCCCCAATGTGGTTTTCGCACATCTTGGATACCTTTACATTCCGACAATATATCTGTGTAAATGACAATGCTAGCTGTATTATGTCTAAACGAAAATAATTATTTCGGTAGTCTAGTGGTTACCCAGGAGGTCATGGGTTCGATTCCTGATGATACCATTGAAATTTATTCCCTGGTATAATCATTCTGGTCGCACTATGGCCCTGGGGTTCACTCAGCCTCTAACAGAAATGAGAACCAGTGTAATTCCTGGGGGTGAACGCATCTGTCTCTTGGGGCTGTCCACCTCACAGGCCTTGTATGCCGAGGTAGGTATATATATGGATATATGGATGCTGTAACCACCGTTTGACCTAGCATGGGCAGATGGTGTCTGCCTCACATTCAAGAGGTCCTGAAATATAAATATCGGGTAAGCATCATTTCATTCCTAATCGTCCGATAGGACTTAACGTTGGAGGACGTAAATTAAAAAATAAATAAATACTGTACGCGTGAAAAATAAAATTGTTACTAAACATTTTGGAATTAACAGAAGAATTTGGGTGTTCAGAAGAATCTGCTGAAACATTTTTCATACGTGACGCATTAACACCTTCTCCATGTAAGATTTTTAAATAACACTTATTTGCCATTCAGCTTTCATTTGAATGTAAAATTTGTCACGTTAATTATGAACTTGTGTTGCTGAGGTGGATGAGCTTTAGTTGGTTGTTATATCATATATATACAGCTTCTATGTGACACATGTAGATAGTTTTTACCGCCAATAGAGCCCCATAAGAGATGCTCCAGAATGAGTGTGGATTAGGCAGTTATAGGAACAACGACACGTACCTCACGCTGTTGGAGTTCGCAGGTATGTGTCACACGCCGTGTCGCGTGCTGTAGCTGTTTGTAAACATACCGGCATACTCCGCAGTGCTTGCTTGCTACTATTAAGAATTTCTTTGTCTTATGAAACCGCAATAAAGAAGCTATTGCTTAATTATTGCTTATGTGTTTAACGTGTTCCAAAATTCCATTATAGCAGTCCATGTAGGCAAACAAGCTGATGTACATATGCAACTTAAACCTTTTAGAGGGAAGTTAATGTAGTGAGGTTGAGGATGGAAGCATTAAATGATAAAAAGAACAGAGAACAATATCACAGAAATGTGCACAAAGTTAACCAAAACTAAATGCCTTATGCAATGACACAAGCATTTTATTTCGCTGTATTTAATAATACTAAATAAAGCATTTGTAACTGAAAAGAAAGGTGTTGATTTTACAGTAACTGATTGAAAGCACTGTGCAATTAAGATCATAGCAAAATGAGCAATCTTGGAACTGTCCGTGTCATTCATTATTCGACTTTTTCACAAATAACTGCCCTTTGGCCCATTACCTGAAAGCGAGGCTACGGTCACTGATATACAGCGATGCTTTTGTTTTCGTGTTTTCGTGTTTTTTTTTTTTTTTTTTTTTGTAATTTTACGTCCTCCAACGTCAAGTCATATCGGACGATGAATGAAATGGGTGAAATACTGCTCAAAATGAGCCCAGGGTCCTTAGAGCTTAGAGTTACCGACATTCGTCTTTCAGGATAAGGGAAAACCCCGGAATAAACCTTATCCAGATAACTCACCCTGACCGAGATTCGAACTCGGGACCTCTTGAACGTGAGGCAGACACTACCAGCACGCTACCGAGGCGGGCTTTGTTTTCGTGGCTGGTACGTACCAATAATAACTTTTGAGGCTCGCACACCAATGGTTCCTGCGCTGCCTAATCACAAAATCATGTAATGGATCGGTGCCCCTTGGCATCGTAAGGATTTTGGGGAGCTGTAATAGGCAGCGAATGTCGGTCAAGAATGCCAACTTGGGATGCCAGGATGCTGAACTATCTGCTCCCCGTATCGATCGGATGATCGCTCACCTCTGCTTTGCCCATGTGAGCGTATGGTCGGCAGTCGGTTGACAGGTTCAGGCCCGATTCGGGCTATTATTATTATTATTATTATTATTATTATTATTATTATTATTATTATTATTATTATTATTATTATTATTATTATTATTATTATTATTATTATTATTATTATTATTATTATTATTATTATTATTATTATTATTATTATTATTATTATTATTATTATTATTACTATTATTATAAATATCTTATTTCCAGAGACATTTAAAACAGAAGTGGAGATGTTATTTTGAATTTACTTCCTTTAAATCTTATTTACTATTGAGAAGGAATACAATTTTAAAATACGGTAAGAAGAAATTGCTAGAGCTGGTATGAATTATATTCAAGGCAAATTACTCTTAAATCTGATGTGTAAAAATAGCTTAAACCTGTGTTATGGAAATGAATTTAATTTAAAGAGCGTATTTGGTTTTTCATTAAACAAAGCAATACCTACTAAACATTATCGTAGTAACCTTTATGAAAAATATTTGTATTCTTCTTCTCCTTCTTCTTCTTCTTCTTCTTCTTCATCTTCTTCTTCTTCTTCTTCTTCTTCTTCTTCTTCTTCTTCTTCTTCTTCTTCTTCTTCTTCTTCTTCTTCTTCTTCTTCTTCTTACACAACATGGATTAAGCCGAGGCTAATTAAATAGCTGTCTGTAAGTCATACGGGTCGTTTAATGTCTCTTCGTCCCATAAATCTGTAAAGCAGTGGCAATCTCATAGGTCTCATTCTTTGAACATGTTCTTTCCAGTTACGTTGCTAACTTTGGATTTCTTCCACAATTTATTTTTTTCCAGTTATTTTATACATCTACATTTCGGAGCTGATCTCTTCTACTTGCACCCAATGACGATCTTAAAAACCGTATCTGAGATATTTCCAATGGAGTGGATCTTTGAAGACTTATTTATGAACTGAAAGGAAGCACTTTTAGGATCATATGCCAAAAACATTCCTTTATTCTCGTTTCACATGTTTAAAAAACGAAAAAGTGATACTGAATAGCTTTAGTAGCCTGCTATCAGAACAATCTGAAGGTGATTTTTTAAGAAGAAGAATAAAGCCACAAGGTAGCTCTTTCTCACTTTTGATGCTAAAATTAGTATAGATGGATTGATAATACAAAATGTTCATAATATCTGTGTGAAACAACTGGTCAAGAATTGGGATAGATAAAGATATATCTGAGGAAAGTGGAATAGGTGCAAGACAAAATTCTCCAATAGGTATCACTTATTCCATTGAATATCTGCAGGACAGTTTGTTGAATAATTTTCAGAACAAGGAAGAAAGAGTACAACGTAGTAGTAGTAGTAGTAGTAGTAGTAGTAGTAGTAGTAGTAGTAGTAGTAGTAGTAGTAGTAATAGTAGTAGAAGTAGTAGTAGTAGTAGTAATAGTAGTAGAAGTAGTAGTAGTAGTAATAGTAGTAGTAGTAGTAATAGTAGTAGTAGTAATAGTAGTAGTAGTAATAGTAGTAGTAGTAGTAGTAGTAGTAGTAGTAGTAGTAGTAGTAGTAGTAGTAGTAGTAGTAGTAGTAGTAGTAGTAGTAGTAGTAGACGGAAGAATACATTGCTTAAAATTTGCTATGATCTGCCACTACTAACAAAAGAGAAAACGATCACATAGAGGAATGTTAATGGAGATATAAGGCAATAGTTAGAAGTATTGAATGGAGACGAAGGTAAAAAGATATAGTGAGTTCAGTGGCGAAGCGTGCAATGAAGCGCTGGGAGTGCCGTTTCCCCAAGAATTTCAGAAGAAAAAGAAGAAAAAATCATGCGAAACAATATTTTATTTGCTCTGGATACATTATCAAAATTTATTGGCAAACATCCGCAGTGTTAGACAATTTGACAGCTGCTTAAGCTCGAGCGAGCGATTCCGCGAGCTCATTCAATACTTAATATCTGTGTATTCACGCATTTGTAACCTTGAATTCATAGGTTTCCGGAAGCAATCGCCACTCTTGGGTAGTTAGGAAGCGCTTGACAGATTTTGTTATGTGAAGCCTCTATAGTGCGTGAAGAAAAGTTTATTTTCGTGTTTTATGTGGTGCTTTTAAATGTAACTGTACGATTGTTTCAATAGAATTTACGTAGCTAGGTATTTAGTAGAGACAAATAGGAAGGTTCTAAGTTAATGGCAAAAGTGTGTGAATTGCATATTTTCTCTGTTAGATTAACAATTCACGCGGTGTGAGCCAGCTCTAGAAAAAATTGGAACGTATGAGTGGAGAGGGGAAGCAGGAATGTGTGACCAGCTTTGCAATGCAACACTATATCGACTGCACAATAGTAAGAGTACTAAAGAATAGCTTTAGTTATCTGAGTAATAATTCTCTCTTATTTTAATGAAAATTATGACTCGTTTTGAAAGTCACGCCTCGCAACTTGGTATGCTGTACTCACATGAATTTCTCTATCGTTGTACAAACTATTCTTACAAACAGTTATTGTTCTACCTACTTCATGTCAGTCGAGCTTACTTTGTTGTGTTGCTAATTTTCTTCTAGGTGCAAATGAATATGATAATACACTAGGCTTTAAATGCTAATCCAAAGTTTTAAAGCTGGTTGTTAAGCAATGGCTTTTAAGTCCTGTTGCCTTTGTATGGCTAAGAGATAAAAAAATGAATGACTCTCCATTTGAGACAAGTAGAAATACTGGAAATTTCCGACAAATAAACACGAAAATCTCATGGTATTAAGCAAAACAATTGAATGGTGACAATACTGCCAAAAATGAGAAAAGTATCGCAAAATTCGTGATTTTTTTATTTTTATTTTTACAAACGAAGTTAGTATTTCAAAAAGATTTGTATGTTCTGCATAGTAATATCCAACTGTTATTGGAGTGTGTAGTTTACTAGTTATGCAAAATTAATTCTAAATCAACACGATATCCCTATAATATTCAAGAGTTTCATTTTATTAGTTATGTAAATGTCTTAAACATTACGTCTTAAAATCGCTAGAGTCATGTTTGGGAACATAAGTATCAAAACTTTTACCATGTGAAGAGAAGTTTAAAGTAGGTTTATTTTCTTGAAAATGTCTGTTCGCAATCCTTGGAAGATGCTGGACCCAAATACAAAATGTGTTGTTTTTCCCAGTTTTTTTAATTGCATGCTCTCACAGACAGAATCTTAATTATCTGGGAGTAGCTGATGAAGCCCTATTCTTTCGTACAGAGTTGTATACAACTGGGAAGCCATAGGTTAAAGATGAAAGTTCATTGAGGAAAACTAAGAGTTGTTTGACATATAAATGTGTATCAAATGACCAATATAGTTAGCTGTTAACAAAATATTCAAATTGTTTTGAATTAGTATACTTAGATACGTCATCTATGTTGTATTTTCGAAAATATGTGAATCATATTTTACGTAAAAAAGAAAAAAAAATACTAGCGGAAGGTGTTCAGGAACAGATGAGCCCGTCTCTGTCGTATAGGTGGTAGCATGTCACGTCAAGTTCAAAATGTCCCCAATTTGAATCTCAATCTGTGTGAGTTATATGGGTAAGGTTTATCCGTGGTTTTCGGTTATCCTGAAAGATGAATGGGTAAACTCTAAGCTCTATGGACCCTGGGCTCATTTGAGTATCATTTCACCCATTTCATTTATCGTTCGATGTGACTTAACATTGGAGGACGTAAATTAAATTAAAAAAAAGGATATATAAGTGATGTCAAGCTGAGGCAGTCAGATATAAAACTCTCCTTGTGCAACATTAAATGTTAAATTATGTCCATCATGTTATTAGGTCCGATTGTCCACACAGTGTACTTATAATAATTTTCCCCTACAAGAGAAAATCAATGATATGAATATAGCATTGTTTCATTTGTAGAAGTTTATATTGTTTTCTTTAACAGATATATAGAAAGTCTCATATCAACTACTGTCCAACAATACAAAGTAAGTCCCTGAAAGGAATGTATCACCCAGTGCTACCCTCACACAGTGGGATAAGGACAGCGAATTGTGTGTGACAGAGAAGGCATGCTACACAAGGAGTAGAACCGTTTGAAAAAAAAAACACATGCGCCCTATTCACTCTGTACACTAAACCCGAGAAGGTTTAGTAACAAACGTAGAAACCGTCAGAATGTTTTTGAATGGTCTGTAATTTAACTGATATGGGGTGTCATAAATCTACCCAGGGAGGGTGTGGAAACCCACAATTTCCAACCTCCCAGGCCCCGGTGACTTTCTTTGCTGTGGTATATTGTAGCTGAGTTAGAATTTGACAGCCTGAGCTGGTAAAGGGATTGAGAAAATGTGACTGATAACCTCAGAGTTTTAGAAAGTCCAATACGTATTCCAATATTTTAAAAATATTTTGAAGCACTTATTTTTGGAATCAGTTCCATGTATCCTTTCTGTTTAATGTTCTTTAACCAAGGATAGCTAGACATTTGCTGAAGTGGGGCCGGAGATTCTAGAGCTTGGTTACTCGACATTTGTATTTCAAAATAAGGAGAAACCTCACAAAACTTATCCAGGCAACTCACTCTAACCGAGTTTCAAACTCAGGACGTCTTAAATATGAGGCAGACATGTTACTCCCGGAGGCGAGCTATGTCACTTACGTGGGAGTTTAACATGACTTTAACGTTGTTAGGTATAAAGGAAGTACACGTAAGTTATTAAAAGCTGAATCATAGTAAAGGTTGTGAAATATTGTTGATAAGTACCGTTATCAAGGCGTGGACGGTGTCTGACATATCTCTGGATATCTTGTGACGTGCGGTTTCCGGGAAATTGGTGTCACACTGCTTTGGTTTTCACTTTCTGGTAAACTTTATTATGGGCCTCCTACAAATAGCAAGAGCTACATATTTCGCGATTCTTGTTTTACAAACTACAGCCATTTCTCCTTCAGAACCAGGGTCTAATATTGCAAATAAAGTGACAGTTTGTAAGTTCAATTTTACTATATATAAGTTTGCTTACACCCAATTCTATCTCTTCCTATGTTAAATAACTAGATTGACAAAATTCTGGGCATTAATTTTGTATATTTTTGCACTGCTCTTCATCTTTGAACGTAATCTTGCTGTACCTAACTATGTCCATTGTGAAGGACAGGTGTATGGAAATTCTGCCTCCATTTTTTACTTAATTACTGTGTACATCAGTGGCGAAGCGTACATGAAGTGTTGGGAGCGCCGCTTCCTCAAGAATTTTAGGGAAGAAAGAAGAAAAACAAAAAAATCATGCTAACAATATTTTATTTGAGAGCTGCTTAAGCTCGGTTCCGCGAGCTCATTCAATACTGAATATTTCTGCATTCACGCATTCATAACCTTGAATACCATGCTTTGTAGGTTTCTGGAAGCGATCGGTAGTTAGGAAGCGCTTGACAGATTTTGACATGTGTGCGTGAAGAAAAGTTTTTTTTTTTTTATGTGTCGCTTTTGAATACAACTGTAGGCATATTTCAATAGCATGAGCAATATTTTACGCAGATTGGCCACGCCGTGGCTCAGTGGTTAGACCGCTTGGCTCTCACCAAGGCGGCCCGGGTTCGATCCCAGGCGACCGCAAAGTGAGACTTGTGGTGGACAACACGGCGTTGGGGCGGGTTTTCTCCGGAATCTCCGGTTTCCCCCGCCATCTCATTCCACGGTGCTCCATCTTCATCTCATGTATCATCAGTGTCACCGCCTGCGGTGCCGTATGTAGTAAAAGCGGGTTTTAAACTTACACATGTTTTACGCAGATTAGTATTTAGTGGTGAAAAACAGAAACTTCTTGTTAAGTTTTAAGTTATTAGCAAAACTGTGTGAATTGCATACATTCTCCACTTCAACAGTTCACGCGGTGTGGGCCAGCTGTAGGAAAAATTGGAACGCCTGAGTGGAGAGGGGAAGCAGGAATATATCTACTTATAGCATGCACAGTCTTACAATGCAAGAAGGATCTACGTGTGACTGTACAGTAGTAAGAGTACTAAAGAGTAGCTTTAGTTCTTTGAGTCATTATTCTCTCTTACTTTAATGAAAATTATTACTTGGAGCTTCCCTTGATTTGAAAGTCACGCCTCGCTACTGGTGTACGATTTAAAATGCACTATGTATGTTATGATGTCGACTATATAGAATCGGTCTTGCAAGTATGCTTTCCTCACTAATGCTTAGTTCACAGAGGGGCGACAAGACGATTGACAAATAAGAATTTAGCATGAACGCGGAAAATTCGTGTGACGAAAGTTGAATTGGAGTTAGATAAACTCAACATGAAAAATTGAAAGCCATGGCTGGGATTTGAACCACGGATCTCCTGGTTTCCGTCCAGTCGCTCTTGCCCTTTAAGCTACCACGGCCAACTTGCCGTCATGACATTAAATTCTCCATTTGACTCGTATATTTCCCCGGTAAACCACTAGGGGCTCTCGCATCCGAGATACACCGTTTGTGGCGACTTACTATCGTAAGTACCCGAGTCCCAGGCTTCATCATTTAACTCTTATTAATTAAGTTAATTTATGGAAATTAATAATTTATTCACACTAGCCGTATATAGGCTAAGATTTTTGATAGAGTCAACATGAAAAATTCAATGCCATGGCCGGGATTTGAACCACGGATCTCCTGGTTTCCGTCCAGTCGCTGTTCACACTCTTGTACGCTCTTGTAAGAGCGACTGGACGGAAATCAGGAGATCCGTGGTTCAAATCCCGGCCATGGCATTGAATTTTTCATGTTCACTCTATCAGAAACCTTAGCCTATATACGGCTAGTGTGAAGAAATTATTAATTTCCATAAATTAACTTGAATTGGAGTTATTTTTTACCGGGTGACATGGTAGCATCTACAGGTTATACAGATTTCTCCTCGAAATTCGGTGTTTTCTTTTTCTGAAGAAGT
The DNA here is from genome assembly GCA_030765055.1 of Mantis religiosa. Taxonomy (NCBI): domain Eukaryota; kingdom Metazoa; phylum Arthropoda; class Insecta; order Mantodea; family Mantidae; genus Mantis; species Mantis religiosa. Next base: position 116,401,286 of record CM060955.1, on the reverse strand, counting down.
ACTTAGTACCCCAAGCTGTGTGGAGTGAGTTCAGGGGCATACAACAATATTACGTACAGGCGATGTTTTCGTTTGAGCCTTGCGCGATGTCAAAATGTGTCGCCTCAATGTGAACGCTAAATTTAGAGAAGCCATATTGTGCCGCGTCATCATTGACGCTCCATTGTAATTGGTGCATAATTTGTGTTTTCTCTATTACTTCCCTATAGTATGTAGAGTAGTATTGCATTCTACTGAAAAATTCGATACGGAAATTCAACAAAAATGCATGTTTTCAGGAATCCAGAAGAATTCACTTTTAGTAAAGTGAATTATGTGTATGAGATAGAATAAGCGTAATTCAAGTAGAAAAGGTTAATTAAGTACCAAATTTGGTGTTTACATGAGATCAGCGTCATTCGAAGATGCGACAGAGATTTTCACATCTCTATGAGTTACCCGAGGCTATCTCTAGTCCTGATAGATGTGAACCACGGACTCATTTGAGCATCATTTCACTGATTACATTCATTTATCGTCCGATAATACGACCTACTTGGTTAAATGATGTGTACATTTGAACTTAATTTATACGTATATCAAGGGGAAGAGGAAAAATAACTTATAGGTAACTTAGAATTACGTAAGATGAGGTTTTGATAATGTATCTTTTAAAAATAATACAGCAGGCTTGCACCTCTAAAACTTTACAAACAATAAAGATATGTACGAAGCAAAGATAGGTCCCGCTTTAAACTATTCAGTTTCACTTAATTTGATTTGTTTCACTTTTCTTGCATTAAACGCATACAACTGAGGCGCTAGAACCATAAGGGTCCAAAGCACAGAAACATAGTTTTGAGAAAAATAGATGTTTGTTAAAATTAAAATTTCCGTTACGAAGTCTACTTGCGATTGAATTGAAATGCCAAAATACCCACTATTATAGTTAATTATATAGGCTGCTGTTATATTTATTTGTGTATTATATGGGGGTTAATTAAAACTTGCCTCTGCCAAGCAGAGTTTCAAGGTTTCTCTCAGGTAACTTTCTTCTTGAAAGATTTGATTAAGCTAGTGTCAATGATTGCAGGCATAACCCATAAATTCAAGTGAATGATGGGTAGACAGAAATATTTTTTAATTACACAGTTCACTAGTCTAATCTAAATCAAAACAATGTTAGTGATACTGGACTGCAACCATCTCTCTGCTACTTACATGCATTACAGCGCATTCCACTCGTTTGTAAATGATGTCCTTGCTGCAACTGATCACAATCACGAGCTATTGGTGTCTTTCTACACCTGTCAAAGGCGTTTGATACAGTTAACCATAAACTATTACTGGACAAATTGGTTTGAGTCGTATCTCAGTCAAAGGAAGCAGTATGTCGCAGTAAATGATAAGCATTCTACTTAAGCACCTCTAAAAGATGGAGTTCCACAAGGGTCAGTTCTAGGGCCCATTCTGTTCGTAATATATATATATATATATATATATATATATATATATATATATATAAATGTTTGCCATCAAATAAAACTGGACTGGACGGAAACCATGAGATCCGTGGTTCAAATCCCAGCCGTGGCATTGAATGTTTCATGTTGACTGTCTATCAAAAACCTTAGGCTATATATGGTTACTGTGAATAAATGATTAATTTCCATCAATTAACTTAATAAGAGCTAAATGATGAAGCCTGGGACTCAAGTATTTACGATAGTAAGTCGCCTAAAACGGTGTATCTCGAATGCGAGAGCCCCTAGTGGTTTAGCGGGGAAATATACGAGTCAAATGGAGAATTTAGTGTCGTGACGGCAAGTTGACCTTGGTAGCTCAATGGGTTAGAGCAACTGGACGAAAAACCAGGAGATCCGTGGTTCAAATCCCGGCCGTGTCATTGAATTTTTCATATTTTCTCTATTAAAAACCTTAGCTTATATACAGATAGTGTGAAGAAATGATTAATTTCCATCAATTAACTTAAATAATAAGAGTTAAATGATGAAGCCATTAGTGCACTTAATAAATTTATCATTGAGTGAAGGTAGGTTCCCAGACTGCTTTAAGATGGCAAAAATAAAGTCAATGTATAAAAAGGGATCAAAATTGGAAATTTCAAAATTTTAGACCCATCTCACTGCTATCGATCTTTTCCAAAATATTAGAAAGAGTGGTTTTTATTATATTGTGCAACTTTATTTCAAAATTTAATGTAATTTCTGATCGGCAGCATGGCTTTCAAAAAGGAAAGTCCATTAATACTACACTGATACAGTTTATAACCGAAGTGCACCAAAAGCTTGACAATTCAGAAAAATGTATTGGAATATTCCTCAACCTGTCTAAAGCTTTTGATTTAGTTGATGATGGAATACTATTAAAGAAATTATCTCATTACGGAACTAGGGGAACTGCAAATAACTGGCTTGTCTCCTACTTGAGAGAGCGAAGGCAAATAATAGAAATAGAGTTTGTTGATAAAACTACAAAGGAAATAAAAACTATAAAATCGAAAGCTGCTAGCATAAACTGTGGCATTCCGCAGGGTTCAGTTTAAGGGCCACTGCTATTTATTTTGTATATTAATGATTTGGCACTTTATTCACAAAATTCTTTAAAATGCTCCTTATTTGCAGATGATACAGGCCTCTTGATATCAGGTCAAAATGATGACAAACTCAAAGAAAATGTAATAAATAATTTGAAAGAAGTATCAACTTGTTTCAAAATAACAAATTAGTTATAAATAAGGATAAGAGTCAGGCATTGGGTTTTCATAATAAAATCAATAAGGCAGTTAATTTACCTGAAATTATAATGGATGAAAATGAAATTAAATACACAGGAAATACAAAATTTTTAGGAGTTTGGATGGATGACAGTCTAAATTGGAATATACATATTGAAAGTGTAATGAAGAAATTAAGTAGCATTTGTTTCCAAATATCAATTTTGAAGCAGAGTGTAAATTTGAATATATTAAGAATAGCCTATTTTGCAAATTTTCAATCATTAATTTCTTATGGTATAACAGTATGGGGAAATAGTAGTAGCATTATCAAAGTATTTAGAATCCAAAAAAGGGTTATTAGAATTATGATGAATTTAAAGAGAACAGATAGTTGTAAGCGATGGTTCAAAAAATTAGGCATATTGTCATTACCAAGCATTTACCTTTTAGAAATAATAGTACAGGTTAAAACGAACTTAGATAAATTTCAAAAAAGCAATGATATTCATGACCATAACACGAGAAATAGTTCAAACTTACATGTGAAATAAAAAGAAAATGTATGAGCACAGTTTTAAATTCAACGGAATTCATATCTACAATAAACTGCCAACTGAAATAAAAAACATTGAGTCCTTCACAAAGTTTAAAAACACATCAAAGAAGTATTTGTTACAAAAGTGTTACTACTCAGTAGAAGAGTATTTAAATGACAAAGGGTAGGAATAAAAGGAATGTAAATTTTAATTATTAATTTGGTTATTATGCTTAACAACTTATTGTAATTCTTGTTTTTTGTTACTATTTTTTGTGTAGTTAGTTTGACAATTCCACATCATGAATGTATGATTTACGGATGCAATAAATGAATATGAATATGAATAAGCCTGGGACTCAAGTACTTACAATTGTAAGTCACCACAAAATGCGCATCTCAGATGCGAGAGCCCCTGGTAGTTTATTGGGAAATATATGAGTCAATTGGAGAATTTAATGTCATTATGGCAAATTTGCCATGGTAGTTCAATGGGTAAGAGTGACTGGACGGAAACCAATAGATCGGTGGTTCAAATCCCAGCCGTGGCATTGAATTTCCTTCAATTAATATAAACAAATAACTCTGTTTGCAGATGATACTAATATAATACATAGGAATCATAATCTCTATACCCTAGAAAATGACATAAATCAAAAAAATATAATTTTACATGAATGGCTGGTACGAAATAAGTTCCACTTAAATGTAGTTAAGACAACTTTTGTTAACTTCAGTCCTGGTAAAGCATATAATGAATGAACTGCAGATTTGCATTAATACTCACTCCATCAGGGAAGCTAAAGAAACTAAATTCTTAGGAGTGTGGATTGATTCCAAACTAAAATGGAATGCACATATTATCTAGCCAACAAATTATCCAAAATCTGTTATGCATTCAGAGCAGCAAGTAAAGTATGTACCATAAGTGTGCTAAACCCTATGTACTTTGGATATGTTCACTCAATTCTAACTTATGGCATTCTGGTATGGGGAATGTCCACAAATCTTTATGTCATGTTTAAATTACAAAAGAAAATACTAAAAATAATGAAGCAAGAACCTATAAGAACACCTAGTAGGATAGTATTTAAGGAATTAAAAATTTTGCCTCTCCCTTCCATATATATTCTGGAAACATTATGCTTCATCCATAAAAATAGAAATCTCTTCAAAACAAATGACACGTATCACACACACAAAACACCAGATCATTAAATCACATACATACGACATTCTGTCGCACCAATAAGAGTCGCAGTAGCATTACTCACCATGGGACTAGCCTATACAATACATTACCTGGACATTACAAAGATCAGGTCTACAGCAAATTTAAATGTTCATTAACAAAAGCTCTCTTGAAACATGTACCTTTTAGCATTCAGGAATTTAAAGACATAAATTTGTATTAATTTTTTAATATTACTTCTTTTATAAGATATTTCATATTGTACATATTGTTGTATATAGTATTATATTATAAAATTATGTGGTATTACTGAAGAAGTCATGATTTATGTATAAATCGAAAGGTGAATAAAATATCTTATCTTATCTTACATGTTATTCCACCAAAGGTACTTGTTTACATGTTCTGGGCACTTTCACAGGTATATTCATTTATGGTGCAATCAAAGGCAATTTTGGGACCTATCACCTCCCAGAACTTCTGCAGAATCTTGCATTCCTAAATTGTCAGCTTTCTTCTGCTTCTACATCTAATTTAAACAGCCTATAAAATAGAGTCTCATTGTACATAATTTTAAATTTTGTTGGTATGTATTTGTTTACAAAGATAATATGAGAAAATCTGTGAGGACTTTTGTTTATTTCGAGAGCAACATCATCTATGTGGAGTGGCTTAAATCAGATAAATTTATTATATCTGCACTTCATGGATATGTGATGTAGCTTTATCAAATAATTTTTAAAATACTAATATTGCAAAAAGGTATAATATATAAACTTCAATATTTTATAAAGTACAATATATGCATTCATATTTTAAAATACTGACCAATATGTAAGATTATATTGGTTGTAGCCTCTGGCCTAACATATTGAGTACATCTGCTTGGAAAAGTTTCCTCTATATTATGTAGTAGAAGCAGTAGTTCACTTAAAATTGGATTAGGTAATTGGTCACGTGTGGCCTGGGAGACCCTTAGTTTTATTTAATTACAAATAATAATGCATATTCATAGTTTATTTAATTTAGTGTATTTAGTAAGATTATGCTAATAAAAGTCATGTGAATTAACCTAAATAAAACCAAAAAATAGGAGAAAGAAAGAACAAATTAAAACATAAAGAAAAACAGACATATAACTACATAAATATAGTGTGGATCTCCCAGGCCCCATGCAATCAATGGTGTTCTGCAAGTCACGTGCCTAATGGAGGGTTAAACTTAGGTTGCCTGTTTCTGGTTTCATAAGAACGCATGTCAGAATTTTCTTTGAAGGAGTCTCAGTTTTGATAAATATAAACATCCTGCATAAGAAGTATGGACGTTTTCGAGTAGAGGTTTATAACTTGTTTGTGTGAATATTCTGCACATTAACTGGACTACTTGTTTTTTGTAATTTGAATAGTGAGACACTATTTGGAGAGTGTTAGATTTGAGTAGAAACAACAGAAAGCTATAATTCGAATAGATATTTATTTAATATATTTCCAGTTACCTAGTTACCTGTTTCATCTGGCTGCACTGTATATAAACTCAATACATTAGGACTGTTGCTAGGATGATTCAGTCAGGATACATGGGTATTTTCTCTAGTGATTTACTCTCATAAAAGATTCTTCCTTCTACCATATGGAGTTATAGTCATATCTGCTTAGTAGCATTTCTTTCTATTCTTGATGGCTTTAAAAACATGAATAAACTACACTGCTTTCTATTTTTGGATGGTTCATAGCAGCTTGGCAAAGCTGTCTGCTGTGTCTTGAATCTGAAACATTGAAAGTATAACTACAATATTTACTCCTGGTCTTTACTGCATGACATACATAAGTGTTACTAAAATTAGGCAAGTGAGTCAACCTTGTATATACTTTTCTCCACTTACAAGTATATACAAGGTTGACTCACTTGCCTAATTTTAGTAACAATGACACTCCACTTTCTGAAATACTTCTTTTTATTCTATATACATAAGTGTGTTTTCTTAATTTGGGTAGAAACAAAGCAAAGCAACCATTCTGTAATAGAATCTTATCTGAATTGCTTTCTGTGTATCTTATTCCTTGATAAGTCACGAGACTTCAATTTTCTTAAAATAGAATATTATTTAAGCTCCTTCCAATCTGAGTGATGTCTGCAAATCCAAAAGATAAATTTGTGTGTGTGTGTGTGTGTGTGTGTGTGTGTGTGTGTGTGTGTGTGTGTGTGTGTGTGTGTGTGTGTGTGTGTGTGTGGGTGTGTGGGTGGGTGGGTGGGTGGGTGGGCGGGCGGGCGGGCGGGCGGGCGTGCGTGCGTGCGTGCGTGCATGTGAGTGTGTGTGTGTGTGTGTGTGTGTGTGTGTGTGTGTGTGTGTGTGTGTGTGTGTGTGTGTGTGTGTGTGTGTGTGTGTGTGTGTGTGTGTGTGTGTGTGTGTGTGTGTCTCTATTTTGGCTTTAATGCTTAAATTTCCATGGTTTGTGACATGTATATAATCAGAAGGGCTACCTTAATTTAAACAGTTATACTAATCTTTATATGAGTTACTGTATAGTTCAGTAGTTGTAAAGTTGGTGAATAAGTACATGTTATGTATGCTGAAAGACAGGGAAAGGCTACATTAAACAATCATCATGACTCGCCTATTTCTTGTAAACTATATTTACTTAAGATGAGTCAATATTAGTAAAACTCTGTTAACATGTTTTGGGAACTTGTGTTCCCATCTTCAGAACGTGTCCAACTGACTATGTTGTTGTTTCTCTTGTGGTGGCTGTCTGTAATGGCAGCATCATGTGACAGAGAAATGTTCTTCTAGAGGGTACCTGATGGCGGTAAATAAACATTCATTAACTGTTGTTTGTGTTTCAAAATGATCTTCTCCCATGTGTCCAATTGTGTTGCATGACTAGTCAGTTTGATTTTCAGTTTGATGTCATGGTTGGTTGTCCGGAAATCGTATGAAATTGCAGATTTATCCATTTATATTTTAAGCATCTCCTACATTCCTTTAGTCTGATTTCCAAATTTCTTTCTTTCTTTCTTCTTTTTTCATATATATACTTTATCACAATCAGAGCAATTGCTTTTGTAAATTCTAGGCATTTTTGTCTTGTGGTATAAGGTCTTTTAATATTACAAAGTAAATTCTCTATGCTAAATTTATTCTGTGGGGCTAGGCCAATATCATGTTTCATGAAATGCTATTTACATTTGTAAAATCTTTTTGTATGTTATATGGATTTCTTGAATTTCAATTGCTTTTTTTTTTTTTTTTTTTTTTTTTTGGATGAGATATGCATTATCTTTGATATGTTTCTGTCATTTAAATGTTGTAATTTTGTTGTGAATTGTTACTCTGTTGAAACCATTGTTTTTGGCTGTGTTTACTATATTGTCACCCAATTATCGGAAGGCACGACCAACTGACAGCTGAGTAGGGGACAGGAGGCATTTAGGCCACGCCTACCCATTTATCTTGTGGCAATAACTGAAGGGATGGTTGGGAGGGTATCGCGGGCCACTGTGCCGTCTCTTTCCCCTCCCCCTGACGTCTGGAACCATCGGGATGATGTTCCGAGCCGCGAACCTTCCAAAAGCAGCGATCTTCCTATATAAGGGCTGCAGTGGACGAGCCAGTTCAGTTCTTGGTGAACAGCCGTGAGCAGCACAGTGCTAGCAAACGGCCTGGAAGACTGCGTATGTGTATCAGAGGAGCTTTTAGTGAGCTCTAGAGTGCAGTGTTATGTAATAGTGAGTGCAGAGTGGACCTGTGACAGACGAACTGGTGGATTGTAATTGTGTGTGCTACGTAATTCTATGTAATCAGCAAGTGTACCAACTGTAATCGGTGGAAATAAATGAGTTTGTGCAACTGGACTTTTAATTTCACGAACCCACAAAGTCACAATATGTTTATATCCTAAATGATATTCTTGTTTGTTCAGGAGATGTACACCAGTCTGTGTGTTAAGCTGTTTAGTACTGCAAGTTTGTATGCTAAGGGATTGAAATTGTTATTCTTTATGTAATTATCTGAATGTGGAGGTTTCTTGTATGTACCAAAGATTATATTTTCTTGTTCTATGATTATATTTAGATCTAAGAAGGGTTCCTTCTTCTTCCACTTCCATTGTGAATTTTATTGAGTGATTTTGTAAGTTAAGTAACTTAATGGAGTCCTGTGTGAACCTGGACTTACCGCAAAGATGTCAATATATTGATAATAAATTTTGAAAATATATGGAAAGAAAGTTGTTATTTGTATTTAGAGGCAGCTCATAGCTCATAAATAAATGAGGAGCATTTTCTCAAAACTCGATAGATGCACAAAATGTGTTTCTGAGAAAAACATTTTTTTTCTATTTATTGACACTACTAATTGGTTAGCACAGCAACTATATTAATCATTCAATTCTCCTTTCTGAAACTGTCTCATTGAATGTGAAAAGAAACAAATACTGTAATTTAACTAGTGCCAATTTGAGATTTGAAAACGCAGAGTTTTTTCAAAAACCAATAGGTGCTGATAAACTATTCTGCGTGAGCGAGAAATTAACACATGAAGTTTTGTTATTTTTGTCATTTATTGTTTTTGTCACGTTTTATTTATGTACTTATTATTTTTTATTTAGTTTCACCTTTTCATAATACATAATGTATTATACAATCAACACATTAATGTTTATAAGGATTATTTGATTAGGTATAAACTTAGTAACTAAAGTATTGCTACATTAACAATAACAATATATTATTTTTGTTTTATTTATATAACAAACATATTGAATACAAAGAAATTCCAAACAATATGAATAAGTAAGCTTTAACCTTTATTGGTATCTTCTAGTAAATCTTCATAAAATTCTTTTGCATTTTCTGCAAGTTCAAAAGATTTAGCTAGATTTTGAAGATCCTCTTTCCTTTCTTTACTCACTCTATTAGGAGGCATATAACTGTGCCGACATATTGTAGATATGTGAAATGCTGGAAAAATGTTTACTCTTCTCCACGAAAGCAATAAGCATGAACATCATCACACTATTCTTGTTCTGACTAGAGCAAGAGACTGAAAATAAACAAATGGTAGAAGGAGGGTTGCTGGACCCTTTCTTCCAGTTCATACAAGAAGTGGTGCAATGCTGAGGCAACCTGGTTGCAGCCTTTAGCAGATTCAGTTTCCAACCATGTATACAAGGAAATGTCGTCTTTATTCTGGGTTTTATATGGAATCATTATGCATAGATTATACAGCCATACCTGCCTTGCATAGAATCACTAACAGAAAGTTTAGGTAGTGGTTGATTCTGCTGCATATCAAAGCAAATAGTGATTGCCTCAGCGTTTTCCTCTTTCAATAGCTGATAAAACCTTTATGAATGCAACTTGTGCAGTCTGTACATGGTTCTTAGTTTGTTTCTCTTTGCCACATCTGCCTCTGTCTTAATCCTCATCGGTTCCATTTTGCATTTGGAGCATGTGTCAATGTGTGGTGTATAGAATGAAAAATTGAAGAAGTTGTAAAATATATATTTATATTTTGACAGTAAGCAGACTGGTAGATTTCTTAATCTTCTTTCTTTGCAAAAGTCGTTCCACTTTATTCAGCGATTAAGTTATGGAGGTAAATTTCCTCTCCTTGATTTTGCTGTTCCATAGTAGCTTTCTCTATATTTGTACTTCTTAACGTCTTGCTTTGTAGCAGCACAGATGCCCTTCTGTAATATACTTGTTCTGTCACTTCCTCTGGTTTCCTTTGGTGCATTCCCAGATAAGTGAAACTTTTTAGACAGGAGAGATAATCTAACTTTTGACACGCCTGTGATTCCTTCGAAGCTGGCAGTGCATACTGACAATACTCGGTCATCATTAGCCCTCACACTGTATTTAATGCTAATAGTTTGCTTTGTATTTGTAGCTTCTTTCTTCACCACTCTGCAATTAGGTGATGTAATACTCATATATTTCATAAGGAATTTATCTTGATCTATTTTATTTAGCATGGAAAGATGATGTTGAAATCTACTTATATCATTATAAGTCAAATCAGCTACATCACAGAGCTTATGTCTTTTACTTTTAGGATTTCGTGGGTGTACTCGAGATCATGTGAACATGAAATTACTGGAGTATGAGCTTTCCTTGACTTGCATTTTGATTTCCTTTACTTGTTTTTGCAATTCCTACCTCCCGTGCATTCTACGACTGGTACAGTTTCACAATCTGAGCTCCTGTCCATTGTGCATAGTACAATGCAGTGTCTAAACTAAGAATAAAAATTCCATGTAAGTATAACAAAGCTTGCAGAAATAAATGTGAAATCCAAGCACACAACCCGAGTTCGCAGTTATTGCCAAAGTTGCAGCAGCTTGCAGAAATGATTGCGAATTCCAAGAATCGCAATAGTGAGACGGCAGTCAATGCCAACATGAGTTTTATAGAATTGAGATTGCTACATGCTGGATCATAAAATCATAACATTGCATTTATCGACTTTTGCTTTAGCTCAGCAAGTGCATCTATCGAGTTTTGAAAAAACTTCTGATATTCCCTATCTTCTACTCAGGACATGAATCGAATTTTGGAAAATTGATTTCATAAAATGATGCAGAAGGTGAAAATTATGCGGATAGTATATATAACTCAATTTCATAAAATTTTGCATTTATCGAGTTTTGAAAAAATTCTCCTCAATTCTGCTAGGAACGGTGAGAGCGGATTTACCATCTTAAGCAAATTCATTGCAAAATTAGTTTCATTACATATTTTGTAGTGGATACAAAAAGTATACAGGAAACCAATTGATAGTGGCATCTTTAAAGATGGGTCACTGTAAGCTAAGCTTGAAATTTCATACTCTTTTCATGACACGTTAGAAGCAATTCAATAATAACAGCATTTAAAATATAATTATTATTTTTTGTATTCATGTTACTTTCTCCTATTATCTTCTTCAAATATGTTTATAAAAACTTATTCTTTTATCAACTTCTTGTCACTAAAAATAAACTTTCATTAAACAGTTACTTCATAGTAAGTATAAATAAAGAATACAGTATGCTAAAATTATAGTTGTGTCTTTAAAAATTGAATTACAATGCTTTGAAATGTCATGCTCCATCAAAGATCACAAGAAAAGTGTAATACTTCCTCTACTTACTGTAAATAAATAATAGAGAAAAAAATAATGACTTGCCAATTGTAAAAGGTATATTTGAAAAATCAAGCAAAAATAAATATATGCTAATAATAAAATCACCTCATATCTCTTTGTGCTGGATTTTCAAAGACTATGGAAGGACTTTTTCTAGAAGAGCTCCAGAACTACTGTAGTAAATTTAATATTATATCACAAAATCAGTTTGATTTTCAAAAAAAGAAATCAACAATACATGCAGTTAGTAAGGGAAATGATATAGTTGTTTGAGCATTGGATAGAAAGGAGTTGGTTATAGCAATTTTTCTTGATCTAACAAAAGTATTCGACTGTGTTAATAATAAACACCTATTGGCAAAATTAGAAAATTATGGGATAAGAGGCATACCATTAAAATGGTTAAGCTCGTACCTGCAAAATAGAGTGCAGTGTGTCGAAATAATACACAATACAAGAGGACATTTGAAAAAAGTTAGATCAGCACTCAAATGTATAACACATAGAGTGCCTCAGGGGTTAAAATAAGAACCATATCTATTTGATGGATAGAGTCAACATAAAAAATTCAATGCCATGGCTGGGATTTGAACCACGGATCTCCTGGTTTCCGTCCAGTCGCTCTTAACCTTTGAGCTACCATGGCCAACGTGCCGTCCTGACATTAAATTCTCCAGTTAACTCGTATATTTCCCTGGTAGACCACTAGGGGCTCTCGCATCCGTGGTACACCGTTTGTGGCGACTTACTATCGTAAGTACTTGAGTCCCAGGCTTCATCATTTAGCTCTTATTATTTTAGTTAATTGATGGAAATTAATCATTTCTCCACATTAGCCGTATATAGGCTAAGATATTTGATGGATAGAGTCAACATCTCTCGGATGCGAGAGCCCCTAGTGGTCTACCGGGGAAATATACGAGTTAACTGGAGAATTTAATGTCAGGACGGCACGTTGGCCATGGTAGCTCAAAGGTTAAGAGCGACTGGACGGAAACCAGGAGATCCATGGTTCAAATCCCGGCCATGGCATTGAATTTTTCATGTTGACTCTATCCATCAAATATCTTAGCCTATATACGGCTAATGTGGAGAAATGATTAATTTCCATCAATTAACCATATCTATTTATCCTATATATAAATAATTTATTTAAAATAATACAGGATGCAGGAGGATTAGCCGTTGGATATGCAGATGATACAACAGTAGTGGTAACAGCTAAGACAGTAGCAGAAGTTCAAGAAAAACTAAACTCCTTATTAGAATCAATTAGCACTTATTTAGAAACACTGGGAATGGTACTAAACACAAACAAAATCGAATGGATGAAAATTCAACTCAGTAATAGAACAAAATCTGACATCACATTAACAGTACAAAGCAAGCAAATTAGCCAAGTAACACAGACAAACTTTTTAGGTACATAAAACATGAAGCTATTAAAAGTGAGATTGTTGCTGGTTCAAGCTGATGATGTGAATAAGATGTTCACAAAATCATAATCCTAGTCAATTTATAAGAAAACGGTCATCATTTTTTATAAGATAAATGGAGATTGTTGATGGTTCAATTTGCATAAACTTTTTAGTATTAGTTATAGCTAGTAAACTAAAATGGCACAAAAATATAGAAAAGATCAACAAGAAAATAAACAAGGGCATATATGTATAAAAACAGACAACACAAATTATGGATGAAGACATTGCACTAAAGGTTTATTATGCATTTATACATGCACACCTAAGTTATGGGATCATTTTATGGGGAGTAGCAGTTAAGAAAAATATGTTAAAAACATTTAGGCAACAGAAAAGAGCAATAAGAATAATGGAAAAAATCCCTAGGAGACAATTGTGTAAGAGTAGTTTTAAAAAACTTAAAATACTCACACTACCCTGTTTATATATATTTGAATGTCTGAAACATGTAATAAGAAACCACTTAGAATATTCATGAATATAACACGAGAACAAAACAGAACTACTTTAGAAATAGGTTCAGGGGAACATTAGCTGCCAGATGTATTGAAAGTACCGCAAAAAATTTATACAATCATTTATCTTACTCTCTCAAGGCAAGAAATGAAGAAGTGAAGAAAATTTCCGCAATAAACTTACCTAGTGAAAAATGCTTTCTACTCAATTGATGAATACAAAAATGGAAGAGTGACTTGGTTTATTAAAATTTGTTAGTATTGTGCTAAAATGTGTTATGAATCTATTTAGTATACCTAAATTTGCTAATAATCTCTAAATAGATTTATTTGTTTTTATTTTGAACTGAAAAATGTTATAGTGTTATTTTTTGACGATGCTTGGAAAAAATGCTGCAAATGGCAGAATAAATGTGAATATGAATTTGAATCTGAAATTTTCTCTCATTTTTAGGTAAACATGACAGTTTTAAATTATGATAAAAAGTTATTTGAAAAATCAAACTACATGACAATCAACTTCCAAAGCAATTTTAAGAATGTAATGGATCTAAGCATTAGAAAGTAGCTATCAAATGTAATCAAATTTTATTTTGAACAGGAAGTTACTGACACTTATTGAGGGTTGTTAGATTTACACTATACTTCAATAATGTGTCAAAAGTGGACATGTTTTGGGAAGCTTTGTGTCCATCTTAGATTGTTGTCATTCAGGTAGCTCACATTTATTGGTCAGCTCTGGTTTTTCTGAATTAATACGAGGGCCGTTCAGAAAGTAACCTCCGGTTGATTGCAAAAAATTCACCAAGTTAAATAAAAATATTTTAATATATACATCTTACAACTACATCTTTGCACTATTTTTCTACATAGTCTCCATAATGATTGAGGCACTTATCGTATCTGTTCACAAGCCATGTCTTCGTATGCATGAAGGGGTGATAATCACTTGGCGCCAGATCTGGGCTGTAAGGTGGATGGTTGACAACGTCCCACTTGAAGGACTCAAGAAGGGCTGTTGTTCTGTGAGCAGAGTGAGGACGGGCATTGTCGTGCAAAAAAAATGATACCAGAAGTCAGCATGCCACTGCATTTTTTAGTGTTTCACAGTACACGTCTTGATTAATGTCGCACTTCACATTTGGCGGGGTTTTCTATTGCAGCACACATTTCAAACGGCCACAAACACTAAACTAGCACAGATACGACGTTCACTCAACCACGGCTTAATGCCGACTGACCTGCTGAGTGCGTGAATGCACAGATGGCATCGCTACTCCCCCCACTACCCGCACTGTGACCGATCGGAGGTTACTTTCTGAACGGCCCTCGTAGTTTCTCTTAAATGGTTAACTCAGTTGGGTTTGGATCATTTTTATTAATTTTGTTTCATTTTTAACTTGTGATTGGTTTCCTAGACTCTGCTGCATATGTTTATATTTATATTTCTTCATGCTTGGTTAAGTGCAAAGAAATAGCTTATTATTTTTCTGTTTCTGTTCTTAGCCACTGTTTCATACTATCCATAATTCAAGAATTTACAGTTATGGGTTCCCTGATTTAAATTAGGCCTAGGACTCTTACTACTACATGACTTTCACAGCCCCTTTAGGGCCTCAGCCTCCCTCAGGTTTTCCCTCCATTCATCTCTATCTTCTGCTTTCTGTCTCCACATTCAGACTCCCAATCATTGGGTCAGATGCCATTATTGCTACCAATTCGAGGCTTATCTGAGGTTTCTTTAACAATAATTTTTTACAGGGTTAGGTAGTTAGCCTAGTACCCAACCCCAAATCTAGAGGACTAGTACTCCTATTTATATTCCCAGAGTCAGGATAGCTCATCTATACCCCAAGCACTGGGTATCCATCTTAGGTCACCTTCTATGACATGCATGGACTGCATTTGGACTATTCTTTAACCTTGCTTACCACATAGGATGTCTAAGACTCCTCTGTATCTTTATGGCCCGTGTATAACATTTTATTAATTACACTATCATGGTCACCTCACCACTTTAGAAATAAAGGTACTTGTTGCCATTGCTTTAAAATAATTAAAGCAAATATAAAATATAGGGATATCCTATAACTAGCAACAAAATGAGGAAACCCACCAATATATAACTTACATTACTATGTTGCAGATTGCCTGGAAACAAGGTATGCTCCACCAACACATAGGCTGCGTCAAGGAGAGCTAGGGTATGTAATATCAGATACACGACTGAAGAAGATTCGTGGAGAATTCCTCTACTGCTTCTTTGACAAAGGAGGTGATAATGGCAATGGCGACTATCAAGCAGACATACACTCATCCATGCCACAGATACACAAAAATTTCAACTTTCAGTTGCCATTCTATGGTTTTCGATATAATTATACCAGGGTAAGTATTGTTTATTATACTGTTTATTTTCTTGTCTTCTGTTTCTTATTCTTTGTTTATTTATAGCATTTACAAATATAATGCTATCATACATAAAAATACTTAAACTACTACCAGTAAACCAAAGTATTACACAAATATAAATATTTGTAACAAAGGCTTCACTTATCTCAGGAAGTTGGTGTTAATTCTTCTTTCTAATGGAGATTGATTTCACAAACAGATCGTTTGTATCTTCAGTCCATAAATAAACTACTAGCTTCATTTTCTACGAAACCAAAGTATTGTTTGTAAGAAAATAGGAGTAACTATTAAGTTCAGCTCATTGCATACGTTAAAAGTATAAACACTTGTCACAACACAGTTTTTGCTTTCCCTCGCAGAAACTTTAAAAATACTTTTAAAATTGCCTCATTTGCAAACATTGTTATTTATTTTTTACATACAAGGACTATCAAATTAACATAATTTCTGCTAATAGAAATTTCTAATAATGTCTTCATATAATTACTCATAGAAAGCAATGAGTCTTTCACTGCTACAACGGCAGTTCAATGAGTACCTGTGTAATGAATAAAAAAATCAATATTTTTCAAACACAAATTATTTATTTTTCAAAATAGTCACCAAATATTCCTGCAATGTTTAATTCCTCCAAAAAAAAGGAGCTGTCAAGCTCTGAAACATATGGGCCACGCTGTGGCTCAGTGGTTAGATCGCTTGGCTCCCACCAAGGCGGCCCGGGTTCGATCCCAGGCGACCGCAAAGTGAGATTTGTGGTGGACAACACGGCGCTAGGGTGGGTTTTCTCCAGGACCTCCGGTTTCCCCCGCCATCTCATCTCATTTCACCGGTGCTCCACCTTCATCTCATGTATCATCAGTGTCATCACCTTCGGTGCCGTATGTAGTAAAAACGGGCGTTAAGCACTACACATCTGAAAAATATGTCTCTGTCTTGATTAATGGCCTAATTTGATCTATATTTTGTTCCCATGAGAAATTTTTGCATGTTCCATGTTTGGGAACAGGAAAATTGCAGGAAATCAGGTCGGGTAAACATGGGGGTTGCAGCAATCATTCATGCAGTTTGGTTGCGACAACACAGAATGAATGTGCTGGTGCATATATGTGATGAAACAGAGCTTTTATCTTTTCCAAATGGGGCTGTGTCTCCTTGAACTTCTTATTAAATTGGGTCAGTGAATCATTGTAGTATTGTCCAGTGTTTGCTTTACATCCCAAAAGGTTGCCACCATCACTTACCTGACTAATATAACCGTCTTTGCTTTCTTTGGAATATTGTTTGGGTTGTTGCTTAGTTTTTGGAGTATAATGAGGAATATAAGTGTCATTGATGGTAGGTGTCAAGTTGTCAAGAAAACATCCTTCATGATTTCTCTTAAATAGCTCTAAATACCTTTAAGGTTGAAAGCTGCACCAGCCTGTTATTCAATGTGAGCAAATGCAGCACCAATCTGGCCAACAACCTTTTCATCTCCAAATTATCTAACAAAATTTAAATTGCTGTTCTTTTTAACACCTTTATGGCCTCAGCTTTGTTTGATAAGGGAGAATCATATTGTGGACTTTATGATTTCCTTGGTAACTACACAATGGGAATCCTGAGAGCTCCTCATCAAAAACAGATGTTTAGCCATGTTTAAAGGCATTGAACCAATATTTAACTGTTGTTATAAATGCTGAAGGGTTCTCATAAACAACGTCTAGTTTCAATTTTATCTCTATGCAGGTTTTTCAATCCAAAATTAAAAAGCAAATCACTGAACGATACTGCACTTTTTCCATTTTAGCAAAAACATTTTGAATGACTAATTGAAATGCCTACCAAATGAAAACTACCAATGAATTAGTCCCAGATTATTTTGGTGAGTGTAAAAAGTGACAGCACACTATCGCAATACTAGCTCGCCTTGGCAATAACATTTATTTTGAAATATGGCTACTTATTGAATTGTCCTTGTACAATGAAATATCAGCTTTCTCATTTAGGTTCAGGACTAATGCTTACAGTATTTCTACTAAACTTAAATTGGAGATAAATAAAATATATCATAATTTTAAAGGAATGGTGAAGCATTTATAAATGGAAACTATGAACTAAACCGTATTAAAATCCCAGTGAACTTTGGTTTGAAAAGGAACAGCTTTTTTGTAACAATATCTACACAATATTATTTATTTACAAATATTTACAATGATTTCTCTACACCTTCTATACAGAATAGATAAATTAAAAAATGCTGTCATACTTTCTGATTCTAAAGCAGCATTATGTGCAATAAGTTCATATAAAATGAGGTCAATCCAAATTAAAGAATGTCACCAAATGATCCAACAACTTCAAAAACTACAGAAAAGAATTATATTACAGTGGATACCTGCACATTGTGGAATTGCTGGAAATGAATCAGCTGATTTTCTTGCCAAAAAAGTTGCAGATTTAATTCATAACAAAAGTAAAAACTTACCCTTTACATCCATAAAAAGATTAATCAAAAGCAAATATAAAAACAAACAAAACCAATCAATATCTAACAAAGCCAAAGATAAAAAATGGAACATTTTAATTAAAAATCCAGAAATTATTCCAGAAATCCCATGTAAAGCTGTAGTAGCAAATTTTAGATTGCTTACGGAACATGATTATTTGGCCAAACACTTACACAGAATAGGAATTTATATAAGTCCAAATTGTCCTCTGTGCAACAAAGAAGAGGAAATGACTGAAGAACATCTTTTAACCTGTGAAGCCCTACCTGCCGGACCCACTACACAGAAATATTGGAGAGCAAGAGAGCTAATGGCTTCATTGCCAAAGCCTAGCATTTGAAAACAACAACAACAACAACAACAACAACAACATATCTTGTTAGCTGTAAATCACTATCTTCAAGGGAGCAAGTGCTTCATATAGCAGCTACTACCTTGTGCCTGCAATTACATGGGAATACAGTGAAACCTCATTAACCTGGATCTCTTTAATCTGGACATCTGGATAACCCAGACCAGTTTAAAAAGAAATATTGTTGTTTACATAGTAAATGAAGACATGTTTTACAGATGATAAATTGCTATTCTCAGTAGGTACATTATTCAAATTCTCTTGCCAGTGGGCGAATTCATTGCACTCACCTCAATGTTTGAGACCAGGTTGGAAGAGAAGCTTTGATAAAGTCATGGAAAAAGTGTGGCTTGGTGTGAATGAAGAAGAACAAAAACTAAGTGAGGAAGAACATTTTATAGATATTTTTAAAAATATCAATGGCTGTTCTTATGTCGATGAAGACATTAAGAATGACGGAAGTTATAACCTGATTACAGAGGAAGGCATTATTGTATCATGCAATTATACTGAAAACGAAAATAAAGAGTATTGTCACCATGTGGCATTGTTGTGCTGCTGCCACGGGCCGGAGCCGTGCACGTGGGCAGGACAGAAAGAGACAGAGAGAGGCTCAGGAGTGTTCTACCATTGTTGTGGCCGCAAAAGTTCTCGGAATGTCTGCCACTTTCTAGAAACAATGACTGGGAGGTATAAATACCCTGCAAAGTGTTAGAGCGGCAGTTGTTTGTTGGTTATTAAAATAGTCAACAATTGAAGTGTAATGCAGTGATTTCATTCATTTGTTTTCATGCAGTAAAACACAGTCAGCCTTGAAGACAGCTGATTGTCAATTTTCCGTCTTTTTACTGCAGCAAAAGTTGTTTTAGATTTCTGCAAGTCAGATTTTCAAATCTACGTAACCCATGCAGTTACAGTATTCAGATTCAGGTGCTTATGAACCACGCACAAGCAAGAGCAAACATACAGAAACTAATGTTTTTTTTTTTTCAAGAGTCAAGCCGCAACATTGCCGAAGAACTTCTAATGTTGTGAGATTGTACAGCTCATAAGTGCCACACTACCTTAGACAGCAGAAGCTCACTGCCTTTTTTACTACCGACTATAATGTGTATGTGCAAATATGTACATAGGTTATTACAGTATATATGGTGTATGTACCTGTGCCAACAGTTAATTTTTATACTCAAAAAATGTTTTGGTGATGTTCTACATGCTTTTTTATTGTTTTTATATAATTTTCTGGATAACCAGGATTTCCATTAAGTCAGATTGGCCCTGGTCCCAGTTGATCCAGGTAAATGAGGTTCTACTGTATCCTATTGTAGTCTCTGAGCAACATTATTGGGAAAGGGGTATGAAAGCATAAATAATAATAGCACAATAATATTTATTTCATCCAGTTTATCATACATTTGATTTTGTGTATGTCAGATTATACAATTACATATTTTCAAATTGGTTTAGTTTTATCAAAATTTCTTCATATCATATAAACATTTATTTATTAGATGCATCCTCAACTTCTTTCAAATTGCTGTTTAGGAACATCAACTACAGATTTATTTTCTAGCAGTAATTTGTTATAAAGTGTGATTTGGGGCGAGTCAGGGTGTCGGGTGAGTATTGTCGCACAGTTCAGCTCAATTATTTGGCAGGGGCTTGACTCCTATGGTTGTCAGCATCACTAACAAAATTTGAAGAATATCGATGTCCTCGGCTGCTCTCGGACTTGTCCTAATATTTATGAATATAGAATTTTTGGCAAGGATCTCTTGGTACAGGGCATTCTGGGTGGATCAATTAGGGTACTTGGAAAGAAACACAGGTTAATTCTCTTATGACGATCGATTGTATTTCAATTACTCTCGAAATACATGTTAATTAGGCGAACTCTGAATGGTAGGTTTCGCGTTTGCGTGGTAGCACTCCCGTGTAAATAACACGAGTCGTCCGATTAGCACTCCGCTCTTAACTAGCTTTAATCGAACGTGATTTCTTTACCTTACTCGTCCGTTCCTTAAAGAACGCGATATCTGACTTCGTGCTACCACACAACGATCTAGCCTGTCCCCCAGCTAGCAACTGATTTAATAAATGCGATTTCTGTCAACGCGCGTTAGCATGACAATCTCGGTCGACTCACAGCCACCGACTGATTTAATGAACATGATTTATTTCCGCGTGCGTTAGCATGACGAACTCGGTCGACCCTCAGCTAGCAACTGAACTTTAGACATCTATTTGTTCCCGGCTAGGCCATATGACACTTTGCTTCCCCCTTCAGCTCATTATTTTTAATTAGTTGGTCGGTAGAAAACATATGGAGTCCCAGTTACGAGAATCTCATTTTAGACCACCTAAGATGTCCCCTTCCTGTCAAATCATGTTTGAAACTAAACGCGGGGTGAGAGCCTAAGATTTATGGTTGCGGTCAGCTGTGTTAGGGGAGGAAGAATTCATACCGTTCAGAGCTCGTAACAATCTCGACACTGCACACACAAAATATTTGCTCCAATACACGTATACATTCCTTAACAGCCAATCAATCAACTCGAGGAAGAGAGTACCGTTTCAGATTCCAGATATATATACATCTTTTAGAGATACACTTTTATTCATGCTATGCCTGGAATAATCCACATATCCTTTTGTATAGTGTGGATGAATGTGGTTGTTTTAATTGGTTTGAACTTATCTATGAGTATTACATACATTATTGCTCTGAGTGCATTGAAAGAGTAGATGCTAAGTAATTTATT
This sequence comes from Mantis religiosa, assembly GCA_030765055.1. Classification (NCBI taxonomy): domain Eukaryota; kingdom Metazoa; phylum Arthropoda; class Insecta; order Mantodea; family Mantidae; genus Mantis; species Mantis religiosa. The sequence goes on along the minus strand of CM060955.1, from coordinate 116,379,763 downwards.
ATGAATAAAGGTTTCCTTAGATGATTCCCTTGCTTTTACATGATTCCACTTGCAGATAATGGATAACAATTTAAGTGTCGTACATAAATTGTGTAAATTTCTGACTCCTGCTTGTATGAGTGGTTTCTTCTGTAGTATTTCAGTACACATCATTTCAGTAATGCATACCAGCTAATAACAGAAGTTTTCAAAATAACTCACTGTGGACATATGTTTATAGAAATTATTTTTGGTTTGTATTGTTTTAATATAGAACTTCTCAGTCACCCTGCATTTATACCACAAAACTAAAACTCCCCATATACAGCTGTCCTCTAGCTTCATTATTGAATGCTTCTGTTTTTTTTTTTTTTTTCAGTTATCTATGCATGGATACCTGGAATTTAGTGATCCACCAGAACACTACACATATCCTTTGGTATTTCCTATAAAAGAGTGGCCCAAAAGGAATGATCCAGCTTTCATAGGAATCTTCTTCAGCAAATGTCGAATTGGTATGATTCGTAATGAAGATATTGATCAGAGAAGACCTGGAGTATATTTTCGCATGGAGCGTGATCTCCAGACCCGCACAGACCAGTTTGGAGTAGAAATGAGGGAGCGTCTAAAATGGGATGTGCGAGAAGGAATCATTGGTGCTGAAACTTTTGATCCAAAACATGCCATCATCGTCACTTGGAAAAATATGTCTTTTGCAGGTGGAATTGACAATTCACTTTATATTGTAAGTAAGCATTATTTAATGAATGTATCATCTTAGAATGCATGGTAACATACTTAGATTTTGAATTAACTTGTAAACAGAATAAAATATTGTGGCGTTTGTTTTATCCTGGCACTGATATTTCCTTGTCTTCCCGATTCAAGGTGCTGTTTAACTGGGGATCGCTTCAGATTCCCGCTCCTGAGCTCCTTTAAAGGAGCACACGGAAACAAAGAGCATCACAATCATTTTAAAGTTACTCTTGAAACCACACAAAAAATTTTGCTGAAACAAAAATTTAATTTAATCAACCATGTTAACTAGGATCCCAAAAAGCATTTAACTTAAACAGAAATGCTATCAAGCAGTCACGCCTGAAAGGCCAGAACTTGAAAATACAATAACATTTGGTCCCTAAACTGAAGGATATTAGCTCATTTAAAGCAAATCAAAGCTCCCCAGAAGGCGATCAGAAAGATCAGTAAGAAAATTTACCAAAAGCCAAGTGGCAACATGGAAAAACTTAACCGAGAACTTAATTGCCCCCGATACCAGCACAGACAGCCTCCCCGATTCAAAGCAGAATTCACAGGAAGGCTTCAGAAACTTCAGCGTTCAAAGAGAGCAGTGGCGGGAATCCGAAGTGATCCCTGGGTAAACAGTGCCTCAAATCGGAAAGACAAGGAAATATCAGTGCCGGAAAAAAACAAATGGCACAATATATATGAAAAATTCAACATATTACGTAAGCTGGGAACATAAAACTAATGCATTTGGCTTTTCAGTCTGCTGTAGGTTCTCACTCTTACACTGCCTTGAAAATACTTATTTTTATTAAATTGATTCACAAGTTTTGGTGTAATGTTAAATGAGTATTGTAAATTATATTGATGTAAATGGGTTTTCCTCTTGCTTGTTAATTTTATTTGAAATATTTTACTGTCAGGTACTTCTGAACTATTTTCATTAAGAGGGTTTATATTTGTCTATTTAAATAAGAAACTTTCTTTGTTTGAGATTGTTCAGCTTCTAAAAGGGTATGTCAGTTGAAATAAATGATTTACGCAAATCTGAATTAAATTCTGAATGTTTTGATATGCCAGAAGAAGAGGATGAGGTTGATTCTCCTATAAGCAATTGTCTTGACAAAGCATATGAAGTAGCTGCTACATGTTAATTCCTGAGAAATATGACTATCTGGAAATGATGAACTACACTAATAGATTACACACAAAGTTACCAAAATAGTATTTTCTCATCAGTGGTAAAGGTGTTTTTAAGCTCTAATACACTCAATTTCACTTTTGGTTGTTTTAATTCATATTGCTAATTAACTCACTTAACAGCTTTTATGTGATCTGGTTGCAACTAACAGGATACAAACAATATTGAACTCAGTATATTACATCATCAGTTACCCTTAACAAAGATGAAAGATGTAATCTTGGGATACAATTCCCTCATTTGTACATGAACTGAATCAGGTGATATGACGAATGAATTCTTATGATTTTCACAAGTTATGAAATAAAGTTTTACATTGTAAATAGAATGAGGAAAGCGCTAAAGCATAATGTATTTTTAGAACAATTATTGAATATAATTGTTTAACAATATATGAAAAGTACTAAAATGTGTATCTATGAGAAGAATATAAAAAATATTTACTTAGATATTGTTTATTACAGAATATATATTTTTGAGTAATAACATTTTGTATATACACTTCTTGGACATAAATTGTGATATTAAACTTTGTGTTAATTGTGTACATACATATTAAGAAAAAAAATACTTATTTACATACAATTACAGGTTCTACTCATAACTAATCATTCAACAGCTATGTAGCAAGAAAAACTCACTGTCATAAGGTAAAATCATTGATTCAAAGTGACAGTGGCAAAATCTAAATTAAAGTGACAGTGGCAAAATCTAAATAAATTTGGTTACCTCGTTACTTTGTGCATTTTTTAGTATTGTGGCCTTACCATTTCTTATCATCTTGTTTACTCAATATGTTTTTGTGTGTTTTTTTTACCAGTTTTCTGTTAACTGGTGTTTTTTTAAATGTTTTAAAGACTCAGATCTTTTCTAGTTTGCAATGAAGTTGAATACCTGTGTAAATTATGCTCTTTGTTTCCAGACAAACACTTTCCAACTGGTGCTTGCTACAGACGAGGTGTATACTTACGCTATGTTTAATTATGTGGACCTTAATTGGCTCAGCCATACAGAGGCTGGAGGTGATACTACCACAGGAGCTGGTGGTGTACCAGCATTTGTGAGTAACTTGTATTTGCTTAATTCTAATATCATTTTGACAGATGTGGTTTTACTACTGGCAGTTTTAGCTCTTGCAGGACTACTTCATTGACAGACTGTGAGGAACGCTAAGTAATAAAAGTATAGAAAATATTGCTAAGGATTTGCAAAATCACTTACCTAACCATATAGGATTAGGATTACCAGCGAGGGGATTCGGCATTGCCACCAGACTTGATCTATTGTACCTATGCCCCCAAGCGCAGCATCCCTGGGAGGAAAGATGAGGCAAGAGGAGACTGAGAGTGGTCATCTCAAGCAGCCATGATGTGCAGAGGGCAGGCTACCTACATGTTACTTAGATGGAAACCTCCACTGGTAGACCAGAACAATGTTCTGTGTCCTACTGTGTTTCGGAAGTGGTCCCAGCAGCCAGTTCAGAGACCTGTAACCAACCTACCGGAGGAGGAAGTGATTCACTCAGAGTATATCATCCTGCCATGCACCGCCGATACACTCGCCAACACTTCTACCCTGAAAGAGACCACCAGATGAGAGATGATGTGAAATGATAATGGAGGTAAAATGGTGGTACAGGAAATCCAGAGGATGTAATTAGCCTACCCAGCATTTGCTTGGCAACCCGGAATACTCCTCGAATCAAACCCAGGCCAACCGAATGTGGGCCACAGACAGAACTATCTGAGCCATCTCACTTGGCTACCTAACATATAAAACATGTAACTGATGTAAAGAAAAAACTGAAAGCAATTGAAAAGTTCTTTATAAAAAATGTGTTTTACTCTTTACAAGAATACAAAATATCAAATGCCAGGCATGTATTTAGAAGTCAATTTCTCGGGGGGGGGGGGGGGGGGGTCCAGAAAATCTACGGTGAATTATTTGCTTTTAATAAATAATTAATCAGGGGTGTGCTTTTATCATGTTAGTGAAAAATAAAAGCACATGTAATAGATTATATTCACATGACTTTCTCCACCCAAGCTTCTACAAATTTTTCTTAGAAAAGTTTGTTTTTGTCTTGTTTCTTTGTATAGTCTGTAGAAAGGTCTTGTACATTGCACATTTTTTGTTCTTATATCTGGGATAAAGTGATATAAGCAGTAATCAGATATTTAAAAAGCGAACCACTGATTGATACATTTGAAGTATTCGTTCCCTTGAATGAAATAGGGAATAGAACCTTAGAAGTTAAAAATTACATACCCTTAAGTAAGTATCTGGGAACTCTAATCAACAAATTATAATATATCGGAATTGGTTAACTTTGCAATACATTATTGTAATTGAAATTATTTGTGTATTTTGAGGAGTTCTACAGCTACTGTGCAGTAACTTTTCGTTTATCTCTTAAATAACTTCATGTCTGCCTGACAATGAATAGAGACATTAAGATGAGAAGCTTGAATAAACTTTTTCGATTTATTTTAAACTAAGTTTTATTTAAAATATTTATTAAAGGCTTGAAATGATAACTCATTTGGGGGGTCCGGACCCCCTGAACCCCCCCATAAATATGTCCCTGTTAAATGCAAACAAATCTTAACATTGTATTTTATTGTTGTACTCCTGTATTTTTATGTTAAAGTATAGGTGTTCATTGTAAAAGCTTAGATGTGTATATGTCTATAGGGTACTTGAATCTCTTGGGCAATAAATTTATGAACTATAAATTTAGGACCCCTATGGTATGAAATCTTAACACCACTTGTGCCACTAGAGAAATTTTGGAGGGGAAATATTTAGGAAATATGAAAAAAAAAATGACATATTTATCAAATAAGTTTAGAAAAGCTTCATAATGTAATACAAGAAAGGTTCAAACTTGGATCGCTCCTATGAGTGATATGGTTGTTCAAAAAATTGTGCAAATTTTAAAAGAAACTAACATATATTTCATTACTCTTGACCCCTCTGTAACGGTGAAACATGTGGTAAGCATTTGTGATATCAGCTGTTTAATGTCTGTGAAGTAGCTTTGCTTTAAAGCAGCAAACATGCAAGGTCCATTTAATAGAGTAAAGGCTTTGTGCTCAGAACATTCAAAAACATTTTATACTTGGTGTTGTTCTCGCAGATTTAACTTGGTTACATTGAAAAGTAATAACAAAAGAGCAACATCCATCATCCTAGTGCAAAATCTTCTTGCTTCCATAGAGATGTATATGTACTATGAAACCATAAAAATATTTAATGCTCTTAATAATGATCTCAAGGAAATAGTTGACAATTTCAATATTCTAAAATTGCTGCTTAAAATCATTTTATTTTGTACAAGATTATGTGAATGAGAAATTATCATGATAACACTTACGAAGCTTTGTAAGCAGTATTTACTGTTTTAGTGACATTTCATTGTCATTTACACTTGAGGCTTGTTAGAAAGCTACTTAAATGTACATGTGTTGAAGAATTGACAACAGATTCTATGCCTTGCTAATCAAATAAAACTAAACAATGAGACATTCTGGCTGGAAAAGCTTAATGTGAGTTTAAAACAAAGCTGAATTTGTATTTTGTATACACATATTATGGTAGGTACTACATGGCAAAGCATTTATGCATATTGAAACCATTAACCTGGCATAGAGTAAGTGATGAAACACAAATAGTGTAAAGACTGTGAAAAAATTTACATAGGAAGGACAAAAAGGAACATAGGCACTAGAAAGAAAGAACACTTCAGGCACTTAAGATACAAAAATATTGATAAGTCCGCAATAGCAGCTCATTTCTGGTCTGAAAATCATGAAATTAAAGATAGCACAGAATTACTAAAATACGTACAAAAACATAGTGAACTCGTCATATGGGAGAGGATATACATAGAAAAACATAAAAACCAACTAATGAACTTTGAAATCCCGCTAGAAGAGAATCCCACATTTCAGTTCATCACTAAATCAACAGATGGCAGCAACAACCCCAGAATTACCCACACCGCTGGATCTAGCTTCAGTCGCACAAGAGCCGTAGATGCAAACGAAGATTTGCGAAACATGTCCTCGAAAGGACATGTACGAAAGTGAAGCAGATGTGTAAAAAATGCGACTCATCTAAAATTTAATAACAAATAGAGTACTTGGGAGCTGTGGGTCTGATATGAAAGGTAAAGCAGTTAATTATTATATGCAAATGTAAATTACGATTGTAGTTGCCCATTCTGTTGCTTGACACAAAGAGATTTTGATTCTTTTTTCTATCTCCTTGTCACAATATTCAATCATGTTATATATGATTTCTCGACCCTGCTGATATATGATACGTTGATGTGACTGCATCTGAACAGAGTGTACACCCACTGACTTGCTGTGTATGTTTGGTAGTCTCATGCAAGCAGCTCCATTATTTCAAATTCTTTCCAATACACTTCCATGCTTTGCCATGTAGTATTTGATAATTACAAAATCATCCTTGCTTTATTTTTTATATTGCATGAATATAATATGCCTTTTTATGTTTGTTATTCAAATCTAGTATTTGTGTATATAAGCAACTAAATTGTAAATTTTCTTTGATATATTCAATGATAAGGGGTCTATTGGTACTTTGAACTCACTGAATGCAATCTGAACCGATCCATGCTCTTTGATCAATAGGCACTGAAGATCTTGACCATGTACAAATAAGAAGGTAGAGAAATAAAAACTGCTGAAATGCTTAGCAGAAACATGCTTAATTTTTCCCTAATTTTGTCTTTACATTTATCTCTTAAGTTGCTTTAGGAATTTTTGAGTTATCATAATGATATAAACTTATATTTACAGATTGGATTCAATGCTGGCAATGGAACACAGAGCTATGAATACAAGCCATATTCACAGGATTCTGTTTTAAGAGATCTTACAGGAAGAGGCTGGGTTAATGGCTTCAATGGAAGGCACATATTTCGAATTGATGAAAAAATAATGACTGGTAACTGCAATAAGGATATAGGTATGAGCATGGTTTTATTGGACATACTTATGAGAGTATTTGATATGGGTTAATACACTAAGTATGCATATCAGAACTAGCAACACTGGTGCTTGTTTGCTTATAAGTCATACGGATGGGTGCTTGGGGTTTATCAAATTTCTGTATACTGACAAAATGAGCACATCAGACAACAAGAAAGCACATTAGAGATGATGTGTGTATGTTGAAAATCTTAATGTTTTATCTTTATTTAGTTGTAAGGTTTGTCTTTTTTGCAATTACTATCCTTACAACTATATTAAAAAACTAAATGAACCAAAAGATATGATCTAAGCCACAATAGCGTTGTATTTACATACAATGTATTATCTTGCAAAAATTATATAAATTGTAAGCTTGTAATTTGTATTGCCATATATTGCGTCATTACTGTTTTTGTTTTTGTTATTTACGTCCTCCAACGTTAAGTCATATCAGACGATGTCATTTCTGTGTTCATTAGGTTAACATATTGTGTTGAAAGATGAAAACTGCTCACCTTAAAACTTCACTAAATCATTGGTCCACTGCTAACATACAATCAGCCTTTCTTTTACACAAATACAACACTTCAAAATATCTCTACAGTGTTTCTTTAAGTCTCTGTAGCATGCACCTTTGTGCTGCTGTAATCTTTCTGACCTCATACAGATCCACCTCTAACATGGAGCTACACACTAATTTAAAAATAACTCCAATATTCACATGAAAGCTGCTTTGCTGCCAGTTCTACAGCTTTGGGATACCTCACCTGGATCTGCACTTACTAACCCATGAACTACTTCCTGCCCATTCTTCAGCCTGGAGACTGTTTAACACGAAACGTGGAATGTACCACACTCAGCTCGAAGCACCATACAACTCACTGACTTTGACTCTGCCCAGGTCACTACTAACTATTACCTTGCATCAGCTTTTATGTCTCCTGCTAACTCTAGTTCAGTAGGGTAACCCGGCAGAGGGTGATGAATTTTTCAGGAATAAAATTCCTTAGCATGGTTCCATTTGGAAGGAAAGTAAAGCTGGTGATCCCGTGTTGTAGATTTATGGCACATAAAAGAATCTCTAGTCTGAATAAGTGATCTTTCACACCCAATATAGAATGGGACCCTGAGAACCAAAACAGTTAAAGAGCTTTCATATATATGTTTAAAAAATGCAATCCTATGATCTCCAGTTCCCTCTTTTCATCTCTTCCTCCTAGATGGTGTTAGCTACAAGCCTTACTATCCGCCACTGCTACTACTACTAACTGTTCACTTTTTTTTCCAGCTGGGGCAAATTTGCCTTTGGTATTTGCACCAGAAAGTGGTAATATGCTTGGAGGTACAGTTGTCAACATAACTGGCCCATGTTTTATTCCTGGAGAAAAAATACGTTGCAGGTAAATATTTTGTTATTTCATCCTTTGGTACATAATACATATGTTAAGAACACATCAGTTCAAGATACAAAGATAAATGTAAAAAGTTACATAAGACTAAAAACTGTAACAGATACAGGATCCAACAAAAGTCTAAAATAGAAAAAGAAAATAAATATAAACTATATAAAGACCATAGAGAAATGCTATATAAAAGTAATTGTTCACAAATGTGGAGTTTACTCTACTTCATAATTTAATTCAATTTAATTTATTTTGTCCTTTTGATTGATATCAGACACATCATAGTATAAAAATTACATTATTGGCCACTGTCATTATTTACAATCGCTTAAAACTAATTAACATTTAAAAACTCATTTACAGAATAAAATGAATGTTGCAGTAAAAAGAGTTTTACTCTATCTATTTTGTTATAATGGCTTATGATACTGCAGATAAAATATTAATAAAGTAGAATTAGTAGTATAATAGGAAGTATTTTAAGAATAATGAGGATCAATAAGAAAGTAGGATCATAACTTCTTTTAAAACTTAATTTTAGGCTAACATTGACCCCTAAGCATTTGGAGTGCTAGATTTGCTTTGGTGAGTGTGGTTGTTTTATATTTAATTGTCTTATAAATGTCCACTGTAAATGTCTAAAAAATGGTGTAAAATGTAAAAATGGTACCATTTTTGGAATAATGACAATATAGTAAGAGAAATCCACTTATTAAAAAGTATGTAGGATCCAATGTATTAACTAAGTTATTCATAAAGAAATATGAAGGAAAACTGTTCAATTTCCACACCACCTTTGAAGAGAATCCAAACTTTAAGTTCATCGAGATACCGACATAGGCACCCCTATTGCCTCCAAAGAGTTCACCAATCCAACATTCAATAGTTGACATTAGCTGAGGATGTTAAAGAAGGTCCTAATGAAAAGCATTCTAAGTAAACATTAGCAATAAATGGGGCATTGAGTACTAGTTCGACTCAAAATTATATTACTTATATTTAATTTTTATATTTGTAAACCTTTTATAAGATTAAAATAGTAAATATAATGAATGAATGCATGAATGAAAAATCGAACAAACAAATGAACAAATGAATGAAAAAACAAATTAATGAACGAACAAATAAACAAACAAACAAACGAATGAATAAATGAACGTGTGAACCTGTGCTCACTGTTTTAGAGACAAAAAAACAGATAGACAGACGGTTTATTGTCGCATGTGCTTAAAACAAGTGCAAACAGGTGACTTGTCATGAATTTTTCAGTCTGGCTCTACCCTTTCACTGTAGTATAATTGATGGAAATTAATGGTTCTTCCACACCAGCTGTGTGTAGGCTAAGATTTGGATAGGCTAGCGTGGAAGAACAATTAATTTCTATCAATTAACCTAATAGTGGTTTAACTAATAAGCTTGGGACTTAAGTATTTTACAGCATAGTAAGTTGCCACAAATAATGTGTATCTCATTGTATATGAGAACTCCTAGTGGTTTACTGGGAAAATACGAGTCAGTTGGAGAATTTAATGTCATGCTGGCATGTTGGTCATGGTAGTTCCATGGTTAAGAGCAACCAATATTGCTCGTGAGATCTTTGGTTCTAATCCCCGTTATGGCACTAAAATTTTTCATTTTGACTGTACCTATTTGTAATGTTTTTATCACCTATATAATTTATCTGCATCTTAATTACGTAAATGATATAGTCTGATAAAAACCAACTATGAATTAAATTGGATGTCACTATTACTAATTCCTTCAAATATCATGTAAGGTATAGACAGATGATGATAACCTAGTGCATGGAAATAAGCTCTGCAACATTGACAATGTAGTGTCAGGCTGCAGTGCTCCCCTTACATTCCAAGGGAGTACACCTCACAGTTATAACTGCTGTCCTGGAGAATTCTATAGGCTTTAATTTACTTTAGTAAATAACATTATTTATGAAAAATATATATTTATAATTTGTTAGCCCTGTGTCTTGATAGTCAAACACTTGAATATTTTGCTGAGAGATTGAATGTTGATCAAAAACTTGGCAGTGGAGAAGATAGTTTACTTTCATATCTTCTAGTCCACAGAAAGGGCATATAGCAATTATGCAATACAAATTCTGTATATATGTTTCTTGAGGTGATGAACCTAAAATCATTCATACGAGGGTGGGTCAAAAAGTAATGCCTCCTATTTTTTTCTCTTTTAATTGCCAAGAAAACTGAATCCAACGTTAAAAACTATAGCACTGACGATTAATTTGTCATTATTCAATATAATCTCCGTCCTTTTCCACAGTTTTGGTCCACCTTTTAACTAGGGCATGTATTCCAGTGTGGTAAAACACATGGTCTTGCTTCCTAAGCCATTGACGCACGGGCATTTTCACAGCCTCCTCATCTTCAAAATGAATCCCACGATGAGCTTCCTTTAGTGACCTGAACAGATGGAAGTCTGATGGTGCCAGGTCAGGGCTCTATGGGGGGTGAGGTAAGACTTGCCATTCCAATTTCTCAATTTCTGCAGTGGTGTAATGGCTGGTGTGTGGTCTTGCATTGTCATGCAAAACAAGAACATCTGCCATAGTTTTTGTTGGCCGAACTTGGTGATGACGTACTTTCAGCATTTTGAGAGTTCTGACATATTGGACAAAATTTATTGTGCATCCCTGCACCAGAAAATCAATCATAAGCACACCCTCTGCATCCCAAAACACTGTCACCATAACTTTCCCTGCCGACCGCTGAGTTTTGAATTTTTTTTTCTTCGGTGATGTTGTGTGATGCCATTCCATTGACTGCCTCTTTGATTCAGGTTCAAAAAAATATGAACCCACGTTTAGTCTCCAGTAACAATTTTTTCCAGAAACTCCTCTCCTTCCAAATTGAAGTGCTGCAAGTGTTCGGAGACTATTGTTTTCTTTGTTTCTTTGTTTTGGGCGGTTAACATTCTTGGTACCCAACATGAACAAACTTTTGAGTAATAACCCTGTTGCTGAATAATGGTTATCACACTGCCCTTACTGAGGGAGGTAATGTGATACAATTCACCTGTTGTTACTCAGCGATCACTACGAATGATGTCATTGAGTTGCTGAATGTTGCATGGAGTCACTGCAGTCACCGGCCTGCCGCTTCGCTTTTCATCTGCCAATAGTGTTTGCCCTTCAGCTTCATTACAGCGACGAACCCATCGTCTAACAGTGCTGACATCCCCCGTTGCATCACCATACACATTTTTTAGCCTTTCGTGAATGCGAATTGGTATTTCACCTTCTGCAGTAAAAAATTCAATCACAGAACGCTGTCTAATAAGAATGTCGATGTCAGCCATTTGCAAGAGGATGCAGTGCTGCCACCGGTTGACTTAGGAAGTTACTACTGCAAGGGATTGGAGAAGAAGGTTTGAGGAATTGCGCCAAATTCAAAGTTTTCACATAACTTACTTATTTAAGGAAAAAAAATAGGAGGCATTACTTTTTGACCCACCCTCATAGATATGCAACATTAAATAACTGAATAAATAATGAGCTGCATACTTATTATATTAAAACTTTAATACATTAAAGATCTGTCTAGAACATTAGAAGAATTCAACGTGTAGGGACAGCTGGTGGGCAGAGCTAGAGAGAACGCAGGTTAAATAGGAATGGGAGATATCTGCACTATAGTAGTTATAATGTAAAATCTGTAACTAAAGGTCCATGTATAATAGGATTACAAATGTACAATAGACTTCCAGCCTATGTTAAAAGAGAAAACAATGCTGTTAAATTTAAGCAATGATATAAAAAATACCTTTTAAATAATCCTGTATACAATATAAATGAATTTTTGCAAGCTATATAATGTTGTAAATTTTAATATTGTAAATTGTATTTTAATGTTGTAATTGTATTTTATATATTGACAATGCTCGATACTTGTATTAGTCTATGGGCAGTAAATATATTACTAAATAAATAAAAAATGAGAGTGAAAGAAAGGTAAAAGGTTTTTGGACAATTATTAAGAACAGGAAAGAGGACATTGACAGACAAGTGACGTGGGGAAATCTGATAAGTAAGAAATCACTGAATGTATACCTGAAAATAAAGACAGAATGGGGAAGGGAAACATATATAGACATATGTGATAGATATGAGAGGGAGGGTTTAGCTTGGTTAAGGACAGGAGCCATATTGAGAGAGGGTTCACCAAAGGAGTGCATTCTATGTGGAAAGAAAATCAGTTTAGAACATTATATAGTGGAGTGTAAAGAAATTGAAAGCTGGAGGAAATTAATATGGGATAAGAACTGGGATAATAAAGGGGCTTACATAGTAAAACTAAAAATGCTTACATTGAAAAGAGAGAAAAGATTAAGGGAGGTGGGGAAATGAAATGAAATGTGTAGTGTTTAATGCCCGCTTTTACTACATACGGTACCGCAGGCGATGACACTGATGATACATGAGATGAAGATGGAGTACCGGTGGAATGAGATGGCGGGGGAAACCGGAGATCCCGGAAAAAACCAGCCCCAGCGCCATGTTGTCCACCACAAATCTCACTTTGCGGTCGCCTGGGATCGAACCCGGGCCGCCTTGGTGAGAGCGAAGCGGTCTAACCACTGAGCCACGGTGCGGCCCCGGAGGTGGGGAAATTAGCTGACAAAGTCAAAGAGAAATGGTTGAGAAGGTCAAGGAAATAAGAGGTAGAGAAATGGAAGACACAATCAGAACATTAGTTCTAGGTCGTATAGGGGCTAGGATAGAGGTTAACGGCCAGGGAGCCAACACCACTATCAGTCCGCAATATAAGCAGCTGACAAATTTGTACCTAGATTAGAATTGTAGAACTTGTAATTGAGATTGTAAGATGTGGAAGTACAAATAAATATTACTTACTATATTAAAACTGTGTTAAAACTGAAAATTTAACAAATTGTTCCAATGTTATGCGTTTGGTTCATTTTTTCACATAAAGCATTAATGGTATTTTCTTGTTATACTTGTAGATTTGATGATGTTGATGTTGCTGGTACAGTGGTGGATCCACCCCCTCCAGCCACGTACAGCAATAGAGCAATTTGTGTGCAACCATTTGTGATGGCTGAAGGTTATGTCAGATTTGAAATTTCTACTGGAGTCTCAAAGTTCAACTGGAAGGGAAAATTTTTTATTGGTGAGTTTACAGGAAATTTAAGAATATTTTTATCAAAAGCTTAAAAATGTTTACCAAAACACAACAAATATTTTATTTAATTTTCCACAAGAGAGCAGGTTGCAATAAAAAAATTGTTTTAACAACTTACCAATAATGAATTAATGACAAGATATGCCAGTTTGTTGAAAATTATTTGGAGTCATAGTGCACAATACACACCTTCTCTAAATTGTCCATTACAAGTCTCTGCTAATTGTCACAGAGCACTCCCGATATCAGGAAAAAGATATTTATATGTCAAAGGAAGTAGCTCTTGCACATTTCATAAGAGGCATGGCACTAACTTACATCTCAATGTCTACTTGATTGTCTTCTAGAACTTGGACAACTTGTCTCATCATTTGAAATAGTATATACTCTTCAAACACTGATTTCAATTTGCTTTTTAAAGTCTGCATCTTTAAGCCTTTGAGCGAGTTGATTTTTGTTTCTACATTAATAATTTCTTTAATATTTTCTATCAAGAGATTAGTTGTGTCTATTTTTTTAATGGAATTGCACAAGAAATTCAAACCAGCAGCAATATGTGTCACATCATTTTTAAAACAACTGTTACTTAGCAAATTATGAACAATCACTATTGATGGAGTATTGTCTTTGATCAGTTCATCCTCAACCAATCTAAAGCATGGTGTACATCATAGTACACCACTGCTGAAACTCAAGTCTCCCAGTGAGTAACAATTGTTGCATTAGAAATGGAACACTGGGGTTTTGTTCTTGAGGAGTTAATTCTCAGGGCCCTTAACAAACATTTTCATTCCTTTGGACACCAATTTGTCCACATTAGGATACAGAGATTGAATAGTTTCTCACCCTGTGTAGTGCATGCACAACATAAGTTACATGTGTCATTTTGGAATACCTGACACTAAGTGCTTCTGCAGATTTCTTCATATAAGACTCTGCATCAGTCAGGAAAATAAGTCTTCATTGTACTTAACACCATTTGGTAATAATATGTGCATACTTTTATTGAAGAGCCTAGCAACGTTAAAGTGATTTAATGCTGACATTTCTTTGTAAGTTAGCAATGCTGACCATCTAGAAATTTTGTTGCCATTTTTAAGAACACCAACTACTACATTTCCCATTGTTCTTCCTGTTGAGTTCTAAGTTTCATCAACACACAGCCATATTTTCTCATTTTCATATACAGTCCTCATGTTTCATAGTGTATCTCCATGGCACTGTGGAAGGTAATATTTCTTTAAAGTAGATTTATCTGAATAATCCAAGTTTGTGTACTTCATGAGAAAAGTCTCTGGATTGTTCAATTTAAGTAGAAAAATATTAGCAAAAGCTTTGGATAAATCTAAATAAAATTCGCGACACTTGGAAGATCCTGAATGAGAGCTTGAGGATTCTGCTACAACCAAAGTTCCAATAAGATAATGTTTTCGTTAATTGATGGAAATTAATCATATCTCCACACTAGCCGTATATAGGCTAAGGTTTTTAATAGATAGAGTCAACATGAAAAATTCAATGCCACAAATTCATTGGATAGTAAGTCGCCACAAATGGTGTATCTCAGATGTGAGAGCCCCTAGTGGTCTACCGGGGAAATATGAGTCAAATGGAGAATTTAATGTCAGGACGGCACGTTGGCCATGGTAGCTCAAAGGTTAAGAGTGACTGGATGGAAACCAGGAGATCCGTGATTCAAATCCCGGCCATGGTACTGAATTTTTCATGTTGACTCTATCTATTAAGATAATATTTGTTGCTGGATAAATGCTGCATTACTTAGGAGTATAGATCAGCTTTTATAGGCTTTCTATATCAATTTCACAGAAAATATTACTTAATGAGTGATAAACTTATTTCAGAAACCCCTGCTACAGCGACAGAGCGGATCTTCTTTGAAACAAATGAAGTACATGAGAGAGCTCCTGCAGAAATAAAAATAACATGGAATAAATACAACTTGACTAGGGTCGAAACTACTGTTAAGATCTCCCTTTGGGGTTATAGGGAGAAGACAATACGACCCCAGCTACTATACATTGACATGATTGAGGTAAGATGTTTATAGATAGATAGATAATTCATCTTGTAAATCATACATTGTACATGAGTACTATGATATAGGAATTGTGAAATTGTGAATTTACAGTGCAATTAACTATACTTGTAAATTAACAAGTCACATCCAACACAACTAAACTTATCTAATATAACTAGTCACAACTAAAGTTATTTATTGTTTTATAAATAGAAGGAAGGTAGTACCATGGCTGAGTTGTTAGACCGCTTGGCTCTCACCTAGGCAGCCCGGGTTCGATCACAGGCGGCTGCAAAATGGGATTTGTGGTGGATAACATGGCACTGGGGTGGGTTTCCTCCGGGTCCTCCGTTTTCCTCCACCATCATTCCACCAATTGCTCCATCATTCATTCATCCCAGGAGTTGGGCTGACTCCTCAACCCTGATTTCATCTCTCAGCTCAGATGCTTAGGCTCCCTCGCTCTGAGGGAACCCAAGCGCCTCCTAACATCAGCATTGACGAGAAAGGGAGAAAAAAAAATAAATAGAAGGAGAGTTGTAACTGTGAGATACTTCAAAGTCACCCCTGGGATGACAATTACCATCATCACTACCTTCTGCTTTTACTGATGGGGTAACTAAGATGGAGTAAGTATTGTATTCAACCCAATAATGTTATATTGAGATTTCACTGCAAGTACAAATGTTGAAGTCCCAGAATCCAGGAAAAGATACTTTTATAAAATGGCCTATGTTTATCCTGTTTGTAAACAGTATATGTTGAGGGGAAACAATGTTTATTCTGAACTTTCTTTGAATAGTTTATGAAGTATTCTTCAAACTTGTGAAACTGACAAGGGAACTATCACTATGCTCAAACTTGTATTTGCTTCAGTTTGGCATCATCTCTGCTCTATGTGGGGCCTGTGTGCCAAATATCGGGTGCAGAGTATATGGCAGGAAGTACCCAAAAATGAGTCCAGAATACATAGGAACATATAGGCATAATAACACAGCATTGTATGGAAGGGACCATTTACCCCTGACGGGTAGCAGCCTACACATGGCATACATAAGGTGTGCCATCCTCCACATATGCCTCAGAGCTGACGAGGAATGTCCAGCAGCTACTTGCAAGTGGTTTCATACAGCATTTTCCAGACTTCAATTTTGGATGTTGCGGTCCTATTCTGCAGCAGATTTTTAGTACTCATGGTTTATGTATCATCAAATTTTCAGGTGCACAGCGATGTGAGTACAGTGACAGTTCCCTTGTGAAGCAATAATAAAAAGGGAGACAATAACTTAACTAAGGAAGATGTGAAGCTTTGTGAAATATAGAATTTGCCAAAGATTATTTCAAAGCTTAAAACATTTTCAAAGTTTTGCAATGTATGGTTAACCTTTTCCAGATTGAAATTCACTTTATTCGGGCACCTACATAACATATTTGGAAACATTTGATTTTTCCTTTTTATTTACTTCAGCTCATTTATGACAAAAACAAATTGTGATATAAATTGATAAAACTATTTTCAGTCATTTTAGTTAATTGATGGAAATTAATAATTTCTTCACACTAGTCTAGCATATATAGGCTAAGGTTTTTGATAGATAAAGTCAACATGAAAAATTCAATGCCATGCAGGACTTAAGTACTTACAATAGTAAGTCACCACAAACGGTGTATCTCGGATGCGAGAGCCCCTAGTGGTTTACCGGGGAAATTTATGAGTCAATTGGAGAATTTAATATCATGACGGCAAGTTGGCCATGGTAGCTCAATGGGTAAGCAAGTGTTGTTTAGTATCATTAATCGACTCCCTTTAAATTTAACCAGACTTTTGTTGTATCCATTTTCTTCTGCTATGTGAAGTATGGCGAATGTTGACTAGTCTGTGGGTAAGATAATTTATTATTGCATATTTATGTGTAATTGTGTTATAGTTATGACTTTTTAAGTAATTTACTGTGTTAGCTTCCTGCAAATTTCAAATTTTGTTTTTATGTCATTTCTGATGATATTTAGGACCAAGAAAGAGAGTGGTCTACTGACTTTATTTTCTATTATGAATTCAACAGCTTTTTCCTGCAGATTGAGTAGTTTTAAGCATCGTCTAAATGATTATTTGGAACAATTGCAAAGATGTCATCAACCTATTAGTACCAAACCTTTAAGATCCATGGGAATCACAGACTAGTCAACATACCCATGGATAAACCAGAATACTACAAAGAACAAAAAGGCATACTTCAAATAGCAGAAGAAAATGAATACAACGAAAGTCTGGTATTTAAGAAAATGTAAAAAGCTAAATTAAACAAAATCATTTAGGAGGCAAGCACATTCACAAAAAAAAGAGCAAAACAGCAAACAAAAAACAACAACAAAGCAGCATATTCAGTAGATTCATGTACCACCTAAAAACCATGTAATATTATTATTACATGTAATAAATGTAATAAATTTTAAAAGATATTTAAAGAACAATAGCACCTATAGATAGATACTCAGTATTAAAATAGTTAAATTCCAAAACAAAAAATGAAATACCACCAATCAATAAATCCGGAATATACCAAATAAGTTGTGAGGAATTTGAAAAATTCTACATAGAACAAACTAAAAGAAACATAAAAATCACAGTCAAAGAACATTTTAGAAGCATCAAATTGAAACAGGAAGAGCAGTAGCACTTCCCTTTTGGAACTGAAACCATAGCCTTGAGCAAAATCCAAAATTATTAAAAGGAGTGGTAAACCATAACAAACTGACAACATTGGAGAACATCTTACTGTGGAAATATAAAGACTGAGTAATAAACATTGAAATACCCAGTCAATAATTTGATAAAGAAGTTGATCCACCACCAGAGAGAAGACTGCAGGCAACAACAATAACAGATGTCTGTTGGCACTTCAAGGTTGAAAATGGAAGCAACAGCTCCAGAAACTAGTCCTTCAAAAAATAAAAATGTAATGGACATAGTATGAAAAACTGACAACAAACAGTTTTATCAATTAATTTGGACATCACTGTTACTCAACTCCTCTAAACGTACATAATTGTGATATAAACTCTTTAATTGTTATTTGTAACCCAGTATACCTGTTGGATACCTATATAGGTATCCAGTTGTCCGTCATATCTACGCAAACATTCCTTGTCATTAATGTGAGGTATATTAGAATCATAAATATTAAAAGCAGAAGCATTATTAACAGTGAAGTATTCTTCATATTTAAGTTTGAATTTATAAGTCACTATGTTTACACTCAGTCTTCACTTACTTGTTGTTATATAATTGAAACGTTTTCAAGATCATTCGATCTCATCCTCAGCTGTTTGGAATCACTTTACATATAATACTGCACATTATTTGAGTAGTGGCAGAGAAAGTGATGTGATACTTCACATATCAATTCTAGTTCTGTAATATGCCCATTTTAAAACCCCTTGTTATATTTATAGGAGAATATATTGAATTCTGGAAAATACATCATCTCCCCTGGAAACTTCAGAACTCGAGAGAATCGTGGACTGGAGGACCTGAGGTTTGGATTCCTGCAAATAAACCTGACAAATCCAGTCACATACAATGGCATCTCTGTTTCACCGTAAGTTTCTTTAGCAAGTAATCAGTACTTCTATGTCATAAAACTTAAACACAATGCCAGAGTTTCTAATTTAAATAGTTTATTGGAAAATATATCTTTATCATATTGGCAATATATTTCCTTATCTTCAATAACTCTGCAGCCTGCCAAGTGCCCTCATGGAATGTTGCCAACTGTCCATTTCCTTTGATTTATTAAATTTCTTATTTTTCTTGAACACTTTGAAGTATTTTCAGTGATTTTTATTTATAAATCTTATTCTTCAGTTTGGGAATGTCACCAATTTGTGATATCACAATATATCACCACCATGTATGAAAGTATCGCCAATTTATATTTCCCTTTTAAATTTTACATAAGTGCAGTGACATTCATGCAGTAACACATTCATACCAAAATGGAAGAATATTTGCAAAAAGTTGCAATTGGCAATTAATGATAGCAAAGCTGTTTCTCCTTTTTTATTAGTTCCAATATGCAATACTACTGTTGCAACTTGCTGCTATAGTCAAATAGCTTTTATACTTTTCTTCAAGAGGGTGTTACTGAAAGTCTTAATGAAAATAAATCATGTTTACACTATGAATAACAATAGATATAAATTCTGATGCAAGGAAATGTGCCAATATGAGGAACAGCTGCTTAAGTTGGTAGGTGATAATGGACTACTCCTCTACCATGCTCACAATTCAGACTCCTGTCAGTTATAGCAAACTTGATTGGTAACATGCATTTGCCTTTAGTTTTGCGATGGCAGAGGTAAAACAGAGGCCAAGGCAGAATTTGATCCATCAAAAAATAACATTCAGAATGAGTGATTTGATTATATTATGAATGAATGTTGAGAAAAGGTGCAAAAGCCAGATAAGTACGTTGTAACCCATTACACATAAAGTAATCCATTTTAATCAGGTTATTTATGCAAACAGTTCCCGAAAAATATTTATGTTTCCATGTAAGGCAGTTTTCTGGCTTAGGGTATAATTTTACGTAAGAAATAGCTCCGTTCCCAAATTTATTTTCCATTTTTCCAAGTTTCCGGCATATAAGGGGCCTGTTTTAGGCAGGTTTTAGTGTAGCAAATTAATTTGGAAATGTAACACCCATGAAACAGTTCTTCTAATGAATATTCTGTTATCTGGTCAGATGTTTTATAAGGCTGAAGTGATATACAAGCCAAAAATTGCACATTAGATAGTTATCCAACACTTATGAAAGACTGTATCCATTTTGCTCTTTGGCATTTATATTTGAATTTCTTAGATAAAGCTGACTACGATTCACATGGTTAAAACAGAGCAATTCAAGAGGTGAGGTCTAAAAGCTC
This sequence comes from Mantis religiosa, assembly GCA_030765055.1. Lineage (NCBI taxonomy): Eukaryota > Metazoa > Arthropoda > Insecta > Mantodea > Mantidae > Mantis > Mantis religiosa. The sequence goes on along the minus strand of CM060955.1, from coordinate 116,359,289 downwards.
TTGCAATTTACTAAAGTGTAAATGTTGTTTAACTGTAAGTGCATCCTAAAAACATAAATACCTATGACTGGCTCATGCTTTTTGGTGGAAAAAATTGGCAGCAAAGGTTATTCATTGTAGTGAGTAGGCTTTTACGGCTGGAGTCATTTGGTAGAAAATTATTATTCGGGCTTGTAAGCTGTGGTCTATTGGAAAATAGTCTTCCAGACATTTCGTTCAAAACTGTGTCGAACATCTTCAGTGGCATGGCCGTAACACCCTCATTGTACTTTCACGTTGCAGCTGAAAGTACAATGAGAGTGTTACGGCCATGCCACTGAAGATGTTCGACACAGTTTCAAATGAAATGTCTGGGAGACTATTTTCCAATAGACCACGGCCTACAAGCCCAGATAATCATTATCTACCAAAGGTTATTCAATTTACTCAAATATTAATCAGAACTATTTGTACTCAGTTTATTGACACTTCGTCACTTATATTTTTATATTATCGAAAATATAAGTGACGAAGTGTCAATAAACCGACTACAAATAGCTTTTCCAATTAATTTTGTGGTCACTGTTACTAAATTCCTCCAATCATGCATAACTACTCAAATATATTTATATATTAGTTCCTATATCATTTTCATCCATGGTAAAACTTAGTTGATTTTCAACCTTAGAACAATTTATAAATAATCTCTTATGTTCCAGAGTTCTATGGAGCAAACCCATTCCACTGGCTTGGTATTTTGGTCCTCAGTGGGAGAGAAAATATGGTGTAAGGTGGGCAGAACAAATGTGCAATGAATGGATTACAGATGATCGTTACTTGAAGAACTTTGCAGCAGAGATTCCACAATGTCCTTGTACACTGGAGCATGCCTTATCTGACAAAGGACGATTCCTTCCAGATTTTGACTGTGACAAAGATGCAAATCCAAACTGCTTCTATCATAGGGGAGCTGTTCATTGTGTTAGATCTGGAGCCCCTAGGTATGTAATAACTATTGACAGAAATTTTATATTACAATAATTCCTTTAATGTGTACACATTTGTGTATTTAAAACATAGTATGCATATAAATAAGCCAATAAAAATGCAACGCTATCATATTGACTTAAACTAAAGATTTAAGGAATCCCCATGTAATTTCTTAATAAATAAAACCATGTGGAAACCATATGAATTATTCAATTATTATTCAATTCATTATCTTTGCTTTTGGAGAGTTAGGATAAATACTTCTGTAACCTAGCTTTGTTGCTCACCTTTATATTTACATGATTATACAAAGCCAAGTCCTATACAACCACTACGGTGTTGAATTAACCTAAAGTTTCAACTGGGAAACCTATTGGAATTGCAGGAATATTTTTGGTTTGAATCTCTAAAATCTTAAATTCTTTCCCTTATGATACACAATAAAATTTAAATTATATTTAATATTACATATAAGTATATTTGCCATACTTATACTCAACCCTGAGGTGTCCTTAGCTACCTTCATGAGACAACAGCTACGACTAGATAAGGTGATGTAATATGAGCTATATATTGCACTGCAGTAAGCTATTATCAGTGATACCAAGCTTTAAGACTGACTTGATGGCACATGTTACCGGTATTTACTGACTTGATGGCACATGTTTAATTCTCCCCAATCCTTAATCCTCGCCTGTCACAAAACACATCATCATTAGGCGCTGAGCAAATGGGAGAACTCAGCAAGATTTCACCGGCTAAACTGCCTCAAGTGCAACACTGTTTCCACTTCAATGAAATGTTCTGCATAGTATGACACAACGTTTAACCAAGAACCCCATCGAGCTAACACTGACTGAGGAGGTAAAGACAAATTTGGAATGACTTTATGAACTTTTTTAACTCTTATCGATGACAGCAAAAGCACTTTCTTTACAATAGAGACAAGAAGTTCCATGTCTTTATGTTGGCTCATAACTGTTTCAGTGAGTTGATGTAGATCATCTGAATGATAAAATGATGGCTAGGAGTGAAAACTTACTTTTAAATTTACATGATTTGGATAAAATAAGCTATTTTAATTAAAATGCATAAAATAAATAAGCAAACCCCATATTTCAGCAAAAAAGCATTAATAAGCATTTTCTTAGAAATATGTCTCTAATGATGATAATAGATTAAATTATGAAACTATTTTTCTTATTTATTTTCCATCTACTTCCTAATATTTATGATATATATTTGCAAAAAATTGTTTCCAGTAATTTCCTGACACATTAGTAAATACTTTGTTCACTGAGCTGCCAAAGCGCGTATAATTATGTCACTCATAATGTTATAAGTATTTTGTGTGTGTGCTAATGGGAAACAAAGGAAAAAAATTCTTAACAATGGATCTACCTCCACTGCATCTTCGGCACTCCAGAATATGTTAAAATATATTGTTATGCATGGTAAGCTGACCAGGTCTATTGCAAAGAATGAAAACAGGAGTAATGTTTATGTGAACACCTTGCTAACAATTACAGCAATATAAACCAACATGCTAATACTGAACTTCAAAATTGTATCTGATAGAACGTATAAACTGAAGCTAATAACAAAGAAGTAATACAAATATTACAATAATATATGTATCTGATAGTTAACCATTACAGGCTGTGTTGAACATTTTATGATAGATATATGGATATTTTAGCTGAAGGTGAGACTTGAATTAAAACATAAAATAAAAATAAAATTTAAAGGGAGTCGATTAATGACACTAAACAACACTTACTTTTAAATTTCCTGGAACATGTTTCAGAGGCCATTGGCCTCTATTGTCAACCAGACATCGACTGGTTCTCAGTGATAGCTGGTGATATTTTATCATAGTTCTCCTTGGGTGGTGGTTGTTTATTGATAGTAAATCAGATAGAAAAAAAAAAAAAGAAAAAAGCCCGACTCATCTAAAAATTAATAGTAAATCAGATATTTTTTTTTTTAAATAAAGAGTAAGTTTTCAGAACTCAGTTGCTCTCATCCTCAGTCTGATGCAGACTGTTCGATCATGGTGTCATTATGTTGGAAATTGTAGTAGTGTTGTTCTCTGACACATATGTTAAAGCAGATAAAACTAAAATGTGATGGTACTCATTTACTCCTTTTCTGTTTCAGTCTCATAGGCTCTGGACAACAATGTTGCTATGATAAGAACCACTATCTGATGCTCACCTATGATCAACAATGGGGATCACGACCTCATCGATCACACAACCTGGGATATCTACCTTGGAATGAAGCCAACAAGGTAGTATGATTGTCCTATAAGAAATGTTATGGCCCCAAAATATTCTGCACTTTTTACTCATTTAATTCTAAATGCAGTGGCATACATGTAATATTACAAAACATGTGTTTTCAGTGACTTATAATAATCATGATTGTCTATTAAAAGTGTTGCTAACAGTTGGATTATACTCTAATATAAAAGTGCTTTACCGACTTTGATTTGGGATACCTTCACAAGTTTTCAAAATGACAACTCAAAAAGAAAGCAAAAACACAGTGCTTAAAATACAGTTTCTTCATAGTTTTTTCTTGAATGCTTTATAGAATTGTTCATGAATTAGAAGACTTCCATATCTATTTTCATGAATATTGATGGTCAATTTTAGTCAAACTACTTCTTTATCAAATAATAACAAGATGCTTATATAAGAGCTACTGACAAATTAGCAGAAGCTTTTTTTTATTCTTATATAAAAAGTAAAAACACATTTCTGTACAATTTAATTCACAGTAAATATACATGACAAACAACTATAATTAATTATTTTAATTATACGAGGGCTGTTCAATAAAGAATGATCACAATATTTTTTGACAACGTACCTTTACTCATCCTCATAATTTTGATGGTCCTTCTCAAAATAGTCTCCCCTGAATGTGATGCACTTGTCGCAGCATTTCTACCAATCTTCAAAGACATGCTGAAAACAATTTTTTAAGAGATCCTTCAAAATCGCCTCCGCAGCCATCACCACTGCTTCTGATGATGGATAATGCCTCCCACGAAGGCGTTTCTTCAAGTTAAGGAATAGAAAACAGTCACATGGGGCTAAATCCGACTATAGAGAGGGTGAGGTGTGTACTTCATGTTGATTTTTGCTAGATATTCAGCAACAACATTGGCAATATGCGGCCGCGCATTATCGTGGTGCAGCATCCAGCCTGCTTCATGGAAATGTTGTCTTTTGTACCTGATATGGACGTGCAATGTTTTCAGGATATCCCTGTAGTATTGTCCAGTTACTGATGTGTGTGCAGGTAGATAAACCATTCAAAGAATGACATGACCATAACTTTCCCAGCAGAAGAAATCACTTTTGCTTTTTGGGGGCTTGGTGATGAAGGAGACTTCCACACTGAGCTTTGCTGTTTGCTCTCTGGATCAAATGATGTAGCCAAGTTTCATCAGCAGTGATTATGTTTGAAAGAAACTCTGAATCTTTCTCTAACATCAACTTTAATAGCATGTTACCTCCATTGCAGCGGTAGGCGATACTGAACATGTCTGAACTTGTATAAAGACTAAAATTGAGTCAAACCTTTTAAAGCTTGCAACTTCACTCACGTCCTTTTACAAAATCAGGAACATTTTCAAAACTGTTGCAGTTTCATCCTCAGCTGATTAGCGACTCATCACAGTTGGTTGTTGAGATGACACAATTTTAGTCTTTATACAAGAAATTAGCTTCACTGTTAACAATGCTTTTATTTATAACTATTCAAATGTCTGAACTTGACTGGTTCTGACAGGCAGGAACCAGGAGTACCAACAATGAAACTACTATGGCATGTTTGTTTCACATTAAGGTAATAAGATTGAATTTTAGTGCGAAAAATTATGAATGTAAAAAATTTATCATTCTTTATTGAACAGCTCTCGTATCATAGTACTTACACATTGGAATCATCAAAGTATATTGATTTTGATATGATATTTTCCTAATACATTTTCAATGTATTAGGAAAAGGCCACCTAGAGTTCTCGACTGAAGTGTGGCTCACAAGGGAGCTATCACTGTAGTCACTCTGTATATATCTGAAAATTTGATGGTATAATGCCTGCTGTATATAAACTATGTGCACCAAAAAATCTGCTGCGTAGTAGAAGCGCAATGCCCAAAACGGAAGCCTGGAAAGTGCTGCATGCAATTACCTGCAAGTAGCTGCTGGACATCCCTTGTCAGCTCTTGTGCCAGTGTGGGGGATAGCGCTCCCTATGTGTGCAATGTGTAGACCACTGCCCATCAGTACCCTACATACAATGCTGCATTATTATGCCTATATGCTACTATGTATTCTGGATTTATTTTTGGGTACTCTGCACCCAATTTTAAGTACACAAGCCCCACAGAAAGCAGAGATGATACTATCAAACTCTCAAGCGTGTGCAGATGTGAGCATAGTGATAGTTCCCTTGTGTGTAATATCAATATCCTCAAACTGCTCAAGAGGAGAGTGAGAACTTATTAAAATACAGCCCATTTAAGTAGAAAGTAATGGTATTTTACTCAGTGTGATTGATTTTCAGGTTCCAACACTCTCTCACTGGTATCATGATATTTCACCATTCTACCTATGCTGTTTATGGCAAGAAGAGCAATCAGTGGGATGTGAAACGTTTAGATTTGAGCGCAGGCCGACACAAGATTGTGTAGCATATCAGTCACCATCTGTAGGTTGGTAACACCCCCTATGTTATGGTATTGTAGATATATAAAATACCAATAAGAAATTGGTTGAGAAACTACTCAGAAAGCAGTTAATAACTCTACTGAGCAATAAGGCGGAATTGATTCTGCACTCAATGTCAATTCTTTTGTACCTTTGACATGGAAAAATAGAGTCAGGCTAGAAACTTAATGCTCTAGCTAGGTTTTGAACCAGGGATATCTTTGGCTTAATGTGCCATTGCTCATACCAGTTGTACTTCTCTCGGAATATTCCATGGCACATTAAACTCCTGCGTTGATTCACAGTTTCCCCGGTAAATCTGAGATATTATCAAGAGTAAAGAAGCTAATAAACGATGGAATATGATTATCAAGTTATAATGAAAATATTACTTTAGACTCATTGATTACAGCAGCTTCAATAATGAGTCAAAAGGGTCAGCACCTTATAAACATATTGCACATGGAGTATCCTTTGGTACTGCATTAACAGTCATTTGTATGCACAAAAATAGCATTAAAAGCAAGTTTGGTATTCAAGAAAGATTGCTTTTGAGATCAAGTTTAGTTATTACATACTGTTTGTAACAAAGTTGTTTACTTCTTTGTCACTGATTGCCTCTTGAGTACTCAATTCTTAGACCTTGTTCAACTTATTTTTAATTCTTAGATGCAAAACAAAGTAATAACAAAAGAATTTTCCTGAGGAATAGTTTATTTTGATAACTGCTCTTTCACGTCCACAGTGTGACACCACTGTTTATAATTTCAAATGCCAAAACATTGTTATTATTCTTATATTTGTTATTATAAATTTATTTAAAAAATTGTGGAAACGTAGAGTCAGACTGAAAAATTCAATGCCATAGCCGGGATTTGAACCATGGATCTTCTGGTTTCCGTCCAGCCGCACTACCATTGTGCTACTATGGCCAACGTGCCGATATGACATTAAATTCTCCAACTGACTCATATTTTCCCGGTAAACCACTTAGGAGTTCTCATAAACACATGAGACAACTAACTTAATGGCGACTTACTATGCTGTAAGTACTTTAAGGCACGGGCTTTTATAGTTAACCACTATTAGATTTATTTAAAAAATGTTTCACAAGAAATCATTATAAACTGTTGGAAGTGTCTGATGTGAACAAGATTAATCACTGAGTGAAAGAAAGACCTGTAATATAGAGTTAGTTATGAACGTGAAATATGTGGGGAGAGGTTTGTCATTAAGACAATGGGAATCAATAATCTTTGTTCTTCAAAAGAGATACAGAGTGTTAAGATGTGTTTTTGAAATGTGCATATGAAAGTTATTCAGTAATTATATCTTTTTCTATAAAACTACTCTAAACAGGTAAGACTTGTTATTGTCTTTTACAAAAAGACCTAAGGAAAGAACTTATTTTAATTGATATTAAAAAATATTTAATAATTTTGTTCTTCTCAATCAGGGATGCCACCAGCTTTTATTTAAAAGTCTGAATAATATATTTATATTTACTGATAAATATAAAGCATATGGAAAGAAGAATATAAATAACAGCTATTTGTTTAAAAAGACAAGTTCCTTTAGCTTGATTTGAGGCCATGACCTTGAGAAAAGTACAAATTCATTTTCGGGTCCAAACAAATTTTTTATCTCAACCGGGAATTTAATTTTATGAGGAGTTATTCTAAAACGGTCATGGTGACCTATGACTTCGTAAAAATGACATACATCTAAAGAAAACTGCTTCAAATGTTGCCACAATGTGGAACTTTATAAAATCACATCATAAGTTAAAATATCATCCCATGAGAAATAATATTTTTCAGGTGCATATATTAGAGTTATGGGTGAACTAGACTTGAAAAATTCTAGACAAGACTGTTTGATGCTTGCTTTTATATAATGAGATGCATAAAAACCTGAACCATTTCAACAGTCCATAACCTTTGAACCAATAATAGGACACACGTGCAACTTTGGGAGAATATAATACATAATTGGGAGATTACATTACACTATTTACATCTCAGAGAAAATGTTAGAAGTGTCCTCCACCAGCATCATGTTTGCACTCGTCTCACCATATTCTGTGAAGTTTTATGCAAAGTATCCTTGCCAATCTTACTTATTTTGGTTGAAACGGATTCCTTGAGAACATCAATTGTCCATGGACTATTCTTGTACACTCTATTTTTTAGATACCCCCACAAGAAAAAATCCGGTGAGGTTAGTTCAGGAAATCTGGGAGGCCACAGACCTTTTGAGATTCTTCGATTATTATCAAAGAAACTGGTAACAAGTCTTATGGTGTCATTAGATATATGGCACGTTGCTCCATCTTGCTGGAAATAACCTTCTCTCAATTTGATATATTCTCCGTAAAACTTCAAAGAATATGGTGAGACGAGTGCAAACATGTATAGATGCTGGTGTTGGACACTTCCAGCATTTTCTCTGAGATGTAAATAGTGTAATGTAATCTCCCAATTGTGTATTATATTCTCCCAAAGTTGTACATGTGTCCTATTATTGGTTCAAAAGCTATGGCCTATTGAAATGGTTCAGGTTTATATGGATCGCACTATATTTTGTTCTGTTAGCTCAATATTGGAGCATCAGGATTTAATAAGCTGTGCCGTAGCTGAATGGTTAGACCACTCGGCTCTCACCAAGGTTGTCTGGGTTTGATCCCAAGTGACTGCAAAGTAAGATTTGTAGTGGAAACACGGCACTGGGGTGGGGTTTCTCTGGGATCTCTGGTTTCCCTTGCCATCTCATTCCACCAGTGTAGTAAAAGCAGGCTTTAAACACTACACATTTCATTTCATTTTATCACGATCTAATGCCAAAGATCCATGGTTCAAGGCCTTGTCATGGCAATAACTTTCCTTCTAACCTGAGAAATTAATATGCAAAAGTTACATATGTTTTTCCCATTTTTTTTTATCTCTTTGCTTTTCTTCCTTTCTTCTGTAGGAATATTAAAAATGAGACTTCTTGTATTACAGCAACTGTTTTTGGAGATCCTCATATCATCACATTCGATGATTTGGAGTACACATTCAATGGAAAAGGAGAATTTGTACTGGTACATGCAGACACTTCCAAACACAAACTGGATATTCAAGGCCGTTTTGAGCAGCTTCCTGACTATCAGTATGGTGAAGTAGCAGCCACGCATCTAACAGCTGTAGCAGGTGACATAATTTGTTGAAATGAATGTTTGGATTTTATTTGTTATGATGTCTTTCTTCTCCTCCAGAAATGATTTAGAAAGCAAAATAAATTACTGGATTTTTTAAAAATATATATCGATTTTAATTCCTGTTTAAATTGACACAAAAAGTTATAACACAAATGAACTGATAATCTCTCCAGTGTATTCACTCTTTAAGCATCCATCCTTTTTCTATAAATGATCAAATTGAAACTTCTGTTCTCTTCAATGATCAAAATCATTCTCTTGCTTCTTGCGAGTAAGATTATTAATTTTTCCCTCACCATAGCAACTACATGTTTCTTTATGACTACATCATACATAGCAACCTATACCTACTCATCCTCATAATTTTGATGGTCCTTCTCAAAATAGTATTCCCTGAATGCGATGCACTTGTCCCGGCATTTCTGCCAGTCTTCAAAGACATGTTGGAAACCATTTTTTGAGAGATCCTTCAAAATCGCTTCTGCAGCCTTCACCACTGCTTCTGATGATGGATAATGCCTCCAACGAACTCGTTTCTTCAAGTTAGAGAATAGAAATAGGTTACATGGGGCTAAATCTGACTACAGGGAGGGTGAGGGATGAACTTCACGTTGATTTTTGCAAGATATTCAGCAACAGCATTGGCAATATGCGGCTGAGCATTATTATGGTACAGCATCCAGCCTGCTTCATGCAAATGTGGTCTTTTGTGCCTGATATGGACTTCCAATGTTTCCAGGACATCCCTGTAGTATTGTCCAGTTACTGATGTGTGTGCAGGTACAACATGCTGATAAACCATTCCATGAATATCAAAGAATGAGATGACCATAACTTTCCCAGCAGAAGCAACCACTTTTACTTTTTGGGGGTTGGTGATGAAGGAGATTTCCACACTGAGCTTTGCTATTTGCTCTCAGGATCAAAATGATGTAGCCAAGTTTCATCAGCAGTGATTACGTTTGATAGAAACCCCGGATCTTCCTCTAACATCAACTTTAACTGCATGTTACCTTCATTGCTGCGGTAAGCGATACTGAACATGTCTGAATTTGCCTGGTTCTCACGGGCGGGAACCAGGAGAACCAACAATGAAACTACTATGGCGTGTTTGATTCCATTAAGCTAACAAAATATAATAAGATTGAATTTTAGTGCACAAAATTATGTCCGTAAAAAGTTATGATCATTCTTTAATGAACAGCCCGTACTTTCATTCCTAAACTTAATTTAAACATTACCAAATTTCAAACTTTTGTTAAATAATTTTACATTTTAAATAACATTATAAAACAAAAATACACAATATTGATTTTCTCTTTCGAGGCTGAATCCAAAATAATTGTTACAACTATTTTCAAAAGTAGCCAGTGAATTTCTGTAAATATTGCAATATTGCAATTAAAGTGTATAATAAAATGTTTATTTTGGAAATTAATTATAAAATTTCTTTTCTTTGAATTTTTAAAGCAGAAATTATTTTAATTTTAATCTGTTAAAAGTTAACATTAGTAAAATTTAAATTACATATTTTTGTGGTTTAAGGGATTTTTCTTCTCTCTTACATAAAAATACTAATTTTTCATTAAATTCATATGAACATTTAATAAATTCTACTATTGCTACCATTAATGCATTTTACCATCTTTCTCTGCCATCAGAACTTAGTTTCTGGATGAACTTCATAAAAATATATGACATTTATTTGTGGAGCTTATACCTATCTAGGTATACAAAAATTGTACATAATGATATTAGTTTTATAGATATACACATTCAATAAAATATTAGTATGTAATTATAGAAGAATCGTGAATATGGTTTATATCTAACCTCTTATATGAGTGGACAGCAACTTTTATATCCTTCCTTCAGTCAGTTCTGTACTTACTTCAGTTAATTCAGCTTCTCCAGAGAGGATGTTATCTGCCACAAAACCAGTCATATATTAGGCTCCTTGTCTAGCTGTGATCAGTGTGTGTACTGCTAGAAATATCTGTGGCATTGTTTTGTGAAAATAAACAAATGAGAGCAACACTGTAAATACGTTTATAAGCAATAGCAACTTTCTCTATCACGTAACAATATTTCAAAGAAGGTAACAGAATTGATGTATCCACTTGGTGCTCTAAAAGAATTCTTATTCCTCACACATTTTGAAGTTGCATTTTCTCCAGATTTTTGTCCCATTTTCAAAATTAATAGCCAGCTACAAAATAAGGTATTTTATAAGTATTACTTTGGAGTATCTTCATTCTGATTTGTATAAGACAGAATGAATAATTTTGTTGCAACTTTTATTAACTCTGCAACCTTCTCTCTTGTTATCATGTCAAATGTGATGCCAGTTTATCTAACCAGAAGTAATATATTAAATTAATTTGAAGCTATTCAAAATAGGATACCATAAATAATAATGATTAACTATTCACAGCTCGAGAAAACACTTCTGCCATTATTGAAGTCCGTTTGAGACCAAAACACTCTCAGTGGAGATACCATTTGGATGTTTTTGCTGATGGAAAGAGGGTATACTTTGACAGAACATCGTTAAGAGTCCAACATTTTCCAGGTATGCTAGAAAATAATTTTATTTCTTTTTGCTATTGGTATGTCAGGATTTTATTTTCAAAGATGAACATTCCAGTTCATAAAACAGTGATGTACAAATGAATTCATAAAACTATTTGTATTTGATTTTTTACACTAGTTACATTTTTATTTTTGGGGATTAATTTCGGAAGCTGTTGCTTCCATTTTCAACCTTGTTTCTTCCCATTTTATTCCATGTTTTTATCTGCAAATAATATTATTTTCCTCAGGACATGTTTTCTCAAAGAATTAGTCATATTTGCATGAATATAGTAACAGAATTGAAAGATTGATTGGTAAAGTAGTACATCTGTAATTTCATATTTACAGTATTTAATTATCACATTTGTAAATTCATCCAGTTTACTGTTTCTTTTAAATTTTTATGTATACCTATATATCTGCACAATAACTTCATCCTTATTAAATTATAGATGAGTCATATTTATTAAACATCGGCTTCACTTAATATGACTCATCTATAATTTAATAATTATTTTGCTTCACTGTGGTGTTCCAATACAGATAAATTTTGATAACTTCATCCTTGTTAACTTCACTAAGCTCCATTGAGCTGCATACTTTTTTTTTTTTTTTTTTTTAATTTTTTGGCACATACTGAGTTCATTTTATTCCTATCTTTTTTACAGAATTTATATAGGTTTATTGGAATGGTTAGCTGTCTTTAAAGGATCTTGTATCGCTCAATTGCTTATTTCAATGAACATATTTACCTCCAAATTTTGTTGATTTCCCTTATGTTTTGAATTTAAAATGTTTCATTGTGTTTTATATTTTCTGCATTTATAATTATGTATTATGTACTTTTTTGCTTTTATATAATTATTCTATGTAACTATAGGACATAATCATCAACATTACACTTATCAGTATTTATGTTCATTCATTTTGTGTAGATTTTATTAGCTCTTACCCCTTAGTTGCAATTAGCCTTCTAACTTGTTATTTAATGTACAATAAATGAATAAGGTTTATATAGAAATTAATTGTTCTTTCACACTGGACGTGTGTAGGCTAAATTGTGGAAACGTAGAGTCAGACTGAAAAATTCAATGCCATAGCCGGGATTTGAACCACGGATCTTCTGGTTTCCGTCCAGCCGCTCTACCATTGAGCTACCATGGCCAACGTGCCGATATGACATTAAATTCCCCAACTGACTCGTATTTTCCCGGTAAACCACTTAGGAGTTCTCATAAACACATGAGACAACTACCTTAATGGCGACTTACAACATGTAAGTACTTTAAGGCCCGGCCTTTATAGTTAACCACTATTAGCAATTAATGGAAATTAATTGTTCTTTCACACTGGCCGTGTGTAGGCTTGTGTAGGATTTGAACCACGGATCTTCTGGTTTCCGTCCAGCCACTCTACCATTGAGCTACCATGGCCAATGTGCCGATATGACATTAAATTCCCCAACTGACTCGTATTTTCCCGGTAAACCACTTAGGAGTTCTCATAAACACATGAGACAACTACCTTAATGGCGACTTACAACATGTAAGTACTTTAAGGCCCGGCCTTTATAGTTAACCACTATTAGGTCAATTAATGGAAATTAATTGTTCTTTCACACTGGTCGTGTGTAGGCTAAATTGTGGAAATGTAGAGTCAGACTGAAAAATTCAATGCCATAGCCAATTCAATGCTGTAGCCGGGATCTTCAGAAGATCCGTGGTTCAAATCCCGGCTATGGCATTGAATTTTTCAGTCTGACTCTACGTTTCCACAAGGTTTATATAGATTTACACTGTGACATAACATAACCTACGTGTGTGTGTGTGTGTGTGCGTGCGTGCGTGCGTGCGTGCGTGCGTGTGTGTGTGTGTGTGTGTGTGTGTGTGTGTGTGGTGCTAGCCGTTAGGACATTATATTCAAGAAATCCACGAACATTTCATGAAAACTATTCCAATAATTTAATTATTATCAATAATAAGCAACAACAGTAAGTCTTAGTTATTAAGAGTTGTAGAATCTTGTCTCTTTAAGTCTTGTGATTTTTAAGGAGAAACTTTAATTTTGCAATTGTATCACCAAACAAGGGAAATAGAGTGAAATGAGTACAAGTGATCCCATTATTCCAATATCTCCAGTAATTCAATCCGTCATTTTTCCATTATATTCAGAATGGTTATGATATCCACCGTATGTGTTGGAGAGGAACATTACAGTAATCATTACATATATAATTTATAGGAGTGACTGTGTACATGCCGACATACATTCTGAATCAGTCAGAGATAATCATGATGTTTGAGTCTGGAGCTGGAGTGGAAGTGGTGGAGAATCAAGGCTACATGACCACCAGAATATATTTACCTTGGTCATTTATGGTGAGTTTTAAGCTTTTGTTCTATACGTTTTCTTTTCAAAGTAATGCTAGTGATATTCCTTAGTTTCTTTTGCATTATTTCTTTATTTTTTTTAATGACACTCAGTAAACTTAACAATCTTTCCTTGGCCATACTGGTGATTAAGCATCTATAAAATTAGCAATGGAAAAATTCAAACATTCTTCTTCACTTTTGTTGAAGCTTTTAACATTTTACACATTGAACACCTGTAGTTTTAGAACTTAAACTTCATTGATAGGGTCGATATGAAAAATTAAATGCCATGGCCGCGATTTGAACCACCGATCTACTGGTTTCCGTCCAGTTGCTCTTACTCTACCGGTAGATCTGTGGTTCAAATCCTGACCGTGGCATTGAATTTCTCTTGTTGACTCTATCAGTCCAATACCTTAGCCTGTATATGGCTTGTGTGAAGGAATGAATAATTTCCATCAATTAACTTAAACTTCTGTTTGCTCTTTTGGAAAAAAACCTGTATATATGGAGTACTAGCCTGCCTCGGTAGTGTAGATAGTAGCATATCTGCCTCAAGTTCAAGAGATCCTGAGTTCGAATCTCAGTCAGAATGAGTTATCTGGATAAGGTTTTCCTGGTATTTTCCCTTATTCTGAAAGATGAATGTTGGGTAACTCTAAGCTCTATGGACCTTGGGCTCATTTGAGCATCATTTTATTTATTTCAATCACTGTTCAATATGACTTAATGTTGGAGGATATAAATTTAAAAAAAAAATGCAGTTTAGTTGAATGTATGCAAATACAAATAAATAAAATAAACTAAATCAAATAAAACAAATAATTTTTTCCTTTACTTTTACTTCCTAAAGAAGACATAAAAGGGCTAAGACCATTGTATTTTTAATGTGCTGTATATTCAAATGGATTTCTAAACATTATCACAAAATGTGGTTAAGTTTTCTTAAAATATTACTTCTAAATGAATGAGAAATAAATTTATAGCAACTTTATTTGTTAACTCTTCATTTCCAAAGTTATTTCCTAAAGTATCCTCTTTTACATCCAAACCAGGTACAAAAAAAAAAAAAGGTGTTATGCATTCTCAAAAATGAGTGGTCAATATGACTGCAGCACAGTGTTACAGTCACAGACATTTCACCATGTTAGTTAAAGGATAAATTTGTAAATTAAAAAAATGTAACATGCAACAAAAGAATTAACTAAGTTACTTGGGAAGTGCTCCTTATAGGAGGAAAATTCCTTTGAATCATTTATTTCAAAACTGAAAGTTGGTAAATAATTTTATATTTCTATAGCATCTGCCTTTGGTTTACTTTTCTCCTTAGTCTCTTGTTTCTTTACTAATATTTATTTGTTATCTGTTTGCTTCTACAACTGAAAAATTGCAATAAAACAGTTATACTTGATCTATTAGAACGATCATGAGACCACTGTGTGTTTTGTGAGTAAGCCTGGATGACTTTGGCCTGCCAATCTGGGGTAATTTACGTCTACCTGCCAATCTGGGGTGAACAGAATTCCTACATGGACATCTGAACAAGTTGTGATATAGCTACTTTGTATAGTTTCTACTAAGAGAAATATTCTCTATTAAAATATTATGTGAGGTAGAAATAGCTTAGCGTTTTTGTAATTTTTAACTTGTCCATGATTCTCTCGGCTTGCCAAGAGAATAATTAAAGGATGTAGTTTTGGAATATTTTAATTTGGACTGTGATCATATTTAATGTATTGTTTCAAAGTGGTGCAACATACATCTCCATTCTCATCTGTAATACAATTTAAATTTTATGTTTTACAATTTGTCATTCTGGGATGCCAATTTGTAATAAATTATTTTATTTTATGTTTAATCATTTGCTCCGTTTTGTGTTTTGGCCACTTTGTAATATACAAAAGTTTGGTAATAAACTTTCAACTTATTTTTGCCAGCTTAACTGTGAACATAAAATTTTAATCTCATGGACGTGTTCTTGGATCGAGATTTTGTTCCTCATAAATTAGTGAAATGATAACCCTTGTATTATTATAAAGATTATTATTAATCTTCATAAACACAAATTATAAATTGAAAAATTACATCTTTCACAACTTCTGCAAAACATGTGCCTCATAATCCCTTTACAGTAGCTATTTATCTCACAGAGCAACCTTTATAGATAAAAGATACCAACAAGGAACAGTAGTTCAGTAGGACATTCACTTGAACTTATTCACTATTTAAATTACTGAGGTAATGTAACATACTTTTAAACTTCTTTTACTTTTTAGTATTGCCCAATCTATGTAAGAAATATTCTCCATTATTTATGTTTAAATATTATATTCTGTAGTTAACATGTTTGAAGAATCATAAAACTATTTGTAGTTGGTTTATTGACACTCGTCACTTACTTTTTTTATTTTATTGAGGGACTAGTTTCGAAGGCCATTGCCTCCATTTTCAACCTCTCTGCAACTGGCAATGGTTTTTGAAACTAGTCCCTCAATAATATAAACAAAGTAAGTGATGAGTGTCAATAAACCGATTACAAATAGTTTTATGATTAATTTTGACATCTCTGTTACTAAATTCCTCCAAACACACATGTTTGAAGAATTTTAAAAGCATACCTTTCATAATGAAAAAGTGGTAATTAATTCAAACTTCTTATTGATGCCCTCCTTTAATAGCTATATCTTCTAGCTTTATATCCAATATTTCATCTATAAAATATATTTGGCAAAGCAACCATTGCAATCAGCTGAAACATTTACATATAGGCTTCACCTAAACGAGCACTGTCTTTCTACTTAGCCATCCATAACAGTTTAACTCATAAACTATAGATTAAATTATAAAAACTTTTCATGTACATCATTCATATTTAAGCATATACGATGAAATGTTATTTGCAAACATTCTTTTCATTGAATTATTTTCATTATGTTGATTTTATCAGAAATCTCTCTAAAAGTTGTTATAAAACATAATAGGATAAAAATGCAGATATAATAAATAAAAAAGATATGTTGAATTTTCCAAAAAAATAAGTGAAGTTCTTTTCATCACACTGGATGTGTTCTTTTGATTTGAAAATATAGTTGTCAATAGTTTTGACTTATACTCTTAAAATATGACTTTATCAATGTTTCAGAACCAAACAAAGGGTCTTCTTGGCAACTGGAGCTATGACATAACAGATGACTTTGTTCTTCCAAATGGTATGCCAGGAGGAGTTGGTGCACAGCTAAATAACTTCGAAGCGGTCCACAAAGGCTTTGCAATTAATTGTAAGTTCCATAAATTTCAGTTGTATATATAAGGTCAGGTTTAAACACACAACATTAATAAAATTAGATACATGTTTACTTTGTGTGAGGTTAGAATTAAGTAGTTACCTCACCCTCAGGTTCCAAATGAAGAAGTGATGTAGCAAGTTGGATTATATGTAGCAAGCTGATTATTTAGGTAACTATATATATGATGTGTGTTTGGAGGAATTTAGTAACAGTGACGTCAAAATTAATATAAAAATTATTTGTGGTTGGTTTATTGACACTCGTCACTTACTTTTTCATATATTTATGAGAGACTAGTTTCAAAGGCCCTGGCCTCCATTTTCAATCTCTTCCCAACTGGCATTTGTTGTTATCTGCTCTCTCTGGTGGTGGAACTATGAACTTTTTTGTCATAGTGATAATAGTGATAGTGATAATTTGACAAAAAAGTTCATAGTTCCACCACCAGAGAGAGCAGATAACAACAAATGCCAGTTGGGAAGAGATTGAAAATGGAGGCCAGGGCCTTTGAAACTAGTCTCTCATAAATATATGAAAAAGTAAGTGACGAGTGTCAATAAACCAACCACAAATAATTTTTAAACTATATATATATATTTGTAATTTACATCCTCCAACGTTACGTCATATCGGACGATGGATGGAATGGGTGAAATGATGCTCAAATGACTCGTGGTTCCATATAGTTACCTGACATTTGTCTCTTAGGATAAGAGGAAACCCCAGAAAAACCTTATCCAGGTAAATATTTGACCGAGATTCGAATTCGGGACCTCTTGAACTTGAGGCAGACATGTTACCATCCACATTACTGAGGTGGGCAGGTAAAATATTTCTATGCTTATGCAAGGTAAACATTTAGTTTTAGTGGTTTGTACATTTAAACCAAACTAAGTGTATTTTTCTTGTTGTTGTTGTTCTTCTTCTTCTTCTTCTTCTTCTTCTTCTTCTTCTTCTTCTTCTTCTTCTTCTTCTTCTTCTTCTTCTTCTTCTTCTTCTTCTTCTTCTTCTTCTTCTTCTTCTTCTTCTTCTTCTTCTTCTTCTTCTTCTTCTTCTTCTTCTTCTTCTTCTTCTTCTTCTTCTTCTTCTTCTTCTTCTTCTTCTTCTTCTTCTTCTTCTTCTTCTTCTTCTTCTTCTTCTTCTTCTTCTTCTTCTTCTTCTTCTTCTTCTTCTTCTTCTTCTTCTTCTTCTTCTTCTTCTTCTTCTTCTTCTTCTTCTTCTTCTTCTTCTTCTTCTTCTTCTTCTTCTTCTTCTTCTTCTTCTTCTTCTTCTTCTTCTTCTTCTTCTTCTTCTTCTTCTTCTTCTTCTTCTTCTTCTTCTTCTTCTTCTTCTTCTTCTTCTTCTTCTTCTTCTTCTTCTTCTTCTTCTTCTTCTTCTTCTTCTTCTTCTTCTTCTTCTTCTTCTTCTTCTTCTTCTTCTTCTTCTTCTTCTTCTTCTTCTTCTTCTTCTTCTTCTTCTTCTTCTTCTTCTTCTTCTTCTTCTTCTTCTTCTTCTTCTTCTTCTTCTTCTTCTTCTTCTTCTTCTTCTTCTTCTTCTTCTTCTTCTTCTTCTTCTTCTTCTTCTTCTTCTTCTTCTTCTTCTTCTTCTTCTTCTTCTTCTTCTTCTTCTTCTTCTTCTTCTTCTTCTTCTTCTTCTTCTTCTTCTTCTTCTTCTTCTTCTTCTTCTTCTTCTTCTTCTTCTTCTTCTCCTTCTTCTTCTTCTCCTCCTCCTCCTCCTCCTCCTCCTCCTCCTCCTCCTCCTCATCATCATCATCATCATCATCATCATCATCATCATCATCATCATCATCATCACCACCATCATCATCATCGTCATCATCATCGTCATCATCATCATCATCATCATTATTATTATCAGTATTTATATACCCAATCTATATTAAAAAATAGTCTTTTTATTCTGCATTGTTAACCATCACCAATACTCACAACTGTTACCACATGTTTTATGTTCAAAAAACATCCAGTGAAACTAATTCTGTAGTTGCATATTCTTTCAGAGAAATTCAAAGGCTATTTCTGGAGGCACATATATAGAACTGTGTACATGCATGTACCTTTGCTTTCCCGAAATCTGTTGCTTTGTGCATGGTATTGTTAGCATATATCATTATAGGATGCAGGCTGTCATTACCAGTCATCAACAATTACACCTTCTGAAAGGCTATTTTAGACTTACTCCAAAGCAGGGGTGCTAACGGAGTGCATATAAGGTTTAATCCATTCTGCTATTTTGTTCTTACATTTGCCTGTCCAAGGAGTTTGTTCTCTTAGCATTGTGTCATTTCAAAGTCTGACCACCCCAATACAGAGTGGTGGAGGGGGAAGTAGGAGAATGTCACAGTGGGTCACAAATTGGCATACCTGCTTGTGTGAGTATGTTCATGTGTGTGTGTGTGTATTTTATTTTTCAGTTTATAGCAATACTTTACATTACGGAGTCATTTTTAGCTTACAGACCTAGCTGTTTACATCTATGCAGATGAACTCTTCATTGCTATAAAATCAGCAGTTAAAAAACATTTTTATCAATTTATGGTGTGTGTGCATGCGTGTGTGTGTGTGTGTGTGTGTGTGTGTGTGTGTGTGTGTGTGTGTGTGTGTGTGTGTGTGTGTGTGTGTGTGTATGTCTAATGCACAGGAATTGACAACCAAGTCATTCTCCTAGCGTCCCAATCTTTGGTGACAGTATCAGGATACGCCTTCAAAGCTTGGCATGATTCTAGATGTTCCATATTCATAATTTTTTCTCTGGTACACAGTAAGCAGTATGGTGAACTTCAAAGTCCAATCCTATAAAGACAATCATGTCCAGTTATGAGACGAAAGATAGCAACAGCTGATTTCCTTGGTAGTTTAGGAATTATTTTAGCATTCTGTGCAATTTGTACCCATTTTGAGTTTTTATTTTCTTGTGTTATTTTATTTATATAGTTTTTATCTATTTTTCTTTTAACAATGTGTTTAATTGATTCATAAGGAATTTTTATAATAGTTTTGTGTTTAATTTTGGTTCCTTTCTTTGCCAATCTGCTTTATCATTTCCATTTACTCCACAATAAGATGGAATCCATTGTAACAGAATTTTTGTCTCATGTTTACCAATTTGTTGAATCAACGTTTGGATTTCTTTCATTTTTTCCATTTTAGGAAGTATTGCTATTGCTTGTATAGCAGGCTTTGTGTCTGAAAGAATAACTATATTTTTGCATTGATGTAGCCAAGGAAATATGTTTTGCAGTGCTAAATAAACAGCTTTGATTTCTCCATCAAAGTTTGTGGTATTTCTTCCTACATTTCTATGAAATGAAAAGAACTGGTATATACCACCTGCTCCAGCTCCATCATTGTTATCAGAGAGGGAACTATCTGTACATATACAGATGTGTTCATTCTTAAGTTGGGTATTTTAGATTTAGAGTTTCTAGCGTAAGAGTTTTAGCTATGACAAGATTAATATTTTTTGTTGTTGTTGAGTGAAGTCATATTAACCAAAGACGAGTGCAGTTCTCCATTCATATTTGGGTTTGATGTAATCGCCATAATGTAAAAAACTGGTGTTTACAAAAAACGATTACAAACTGCTCATTATATAACAAATTTGAAATGTTCAATTGTACTTAATAAAATGGTACATAATTTCAAAAGTCTTCATTTCAAATATTTATACTGTAACTGTCTAGCATATCAATCTGCAAAATAAAAGATTTTATAAGTATTTTCCATTGGGAATTGATGCCAAAAAAGTACTAGCCAAAAGTATTTTTTATTAGTATGAATAGAATCAAAGTGATATATAATCAAAATAAAATAGGGTTTACATTTTTATTTCAGGGCTGTTGGAAGATAGAGAAGAAAAGGATAAAGGTGTGGCACTATTCACAAGAGAATTTGGTAGGTCTGCAAGTTTTTATGCTAATAAAACATTTCAGCCGGAGTGGAGGAGAACACCAGAAGAAATAATTCCAAGTAATAGGTAATGATAATCAATATTAGATAGTATTGCTTTTATCCACCACCCATAATTCAATTTACAATTCTATGTGGCTTTATTTTGAAGAACTAAATTCTTGATAATAATCTCCCAAGCAATAAAAGGTACTGAAAACTTGGGTAGAAATTGTAAAAAGTTTATATTTAAACGATATAAAGGTCAATTGCTGACATACTTATCAGAAGTGATAATCTTTAATTGACATTAATATGTAGTGATTTTTCAGTTTCTTATTTTACTTTTAAAATAAAATATGCTTAATTTTTTGAAGCACAGGATTATTACACCAAGCCAGGGTGTAAAACTTTAAATAAGCTAGAATATAATTTTGAGTCAAACTAGTACTCAATGCTTCATATTTTGCTAGCATTTACCGAGAACGGATTTCTTTAGTACATTCCTAACATCTTCAGCTAATGTTGAGTCAAGATTTTAGGAAGGTCCTAATGAAACGTGCTCTAGGTAAATATTAGCAATATATGGAGCATTGAGTACTAGTTCGACTCAAAATTATATTAATTTTCTTCATTGTATCATAGTCCTTCTGTGATCATACTCCTTCTAACTTATTCCTATGAATATTACATTAATATTACATATGTATGGTTTACAGAACCAGAGATATTACAATGGCAAAAGAATTGTGTGGAGGATCATATCAGTGCCGGTATGACTATGCAATGACTTTAAACAGAGATATGGCTCACTTCACAAAGAACTACCAGGATAGTTTTGTCAACATTAAGACTAAAAACAAAGAGAGAGGTAAATAGCACCCTTTTACTTTATTTTTGCAAATACTGAAACCAAAATAACTTATTTTTAATATCATTGCAATACTGTGCATTTAGAAACATTCGTGGTAACTATGTGTATTCATAATTTTTTCAGTTACATCATGTGGAGTTTTGGAAACACCTAGGTTTGGACGCAAGAGTACCTTTTTCTTTGTGCCCGGCACTAAAGTAACTTTTGAATGCAATCAGGATTTCATTCTTATTGGTGATCAGCGGCGCACATGCACAGATGATGGAAGGTGGGATACCCCAGAGTATGGTTATACAGAATGTTTACGTAAGTAGTTACCTAAAATTTAATTATCATTATTATGTTTGAAATAAAATATACATAGTCACTACAAATAATGATTCCTATTAAAGACATATAAAAGTCCAGTTCAATTCAACACATAAGTAAAATCAAATCAAATCAAATTTTATTGACACAATAACATTTACATATTTGAGCAAAGCTCGTAAACTGGTGTCTCATCAGTATACATATTAAAATGTAAAAACTGCATGTAAAATTAATGATTAATACAAAAGAATAAATATGTTTGCTATTGCTTAAAACTATACAGCTAACAAAATCAATAATTAGTTTGTCATCTTGCATATATTCTTTAACAGAGTAATAGGCTTTCTGAATAACTAGGATCTTAACATGTTTTTTGAACAGTGTTTTACTTCTTTCTTTCTGAATTGACAGCGGTAGACAGTAAAAATGATATTAGTGGAGAGACACACATGAGGTTTAATTTCTGTGTGTAATATTTAGTGTGGGATTCCTTGTAACTTTCATGCACATATAGTCTTTAGACAAAGTTCCTTTAAGCCCATTGAAGGCTCTGAAAAAAATAAACATTTTCATAAATATTATTTGAAGCAAAAGGTTAGAAACAGTGATGTATTTAACATTTTAAAGTAATAAGTTGGTAATTTAAACACAAACATCACTTAAATTATCCTTACTTGGACATGTTTTGGAGAACGGTTTGTCCCCATCGTCAGCAGTTATCCGACTGGTTGGATCTGTGGTTTCCTGGAGTGAGCTGGTTGTCTGTAGTGGAGTGGCATCTGTTGACTGTGAGATGGACTTCCAAAGAGAGTTTTCAGGCAGTTTTCAGTTTGGTTTTTATAATTAGCAACTTTTTCCATACATCGAGTTCAGCTGCATTACTGACTGGCTTTAATAGTTTTATATTTGGTACAATTTCATGATTGGTAGACCAGAAGTGGTGAGCTATTGCTGATTTTTCTATTTGTTTGTATTTCACACATCTCATATGTTCCTGTAATCTAATATGTAAACTTCTTTTGGTTTTTCCTATGTAGAACTTATTGCAATCTGAGCAGTTGATTTTGTATATACCTGATTTCTTGTTTTCAGGTACTGGGTCTTTCAGGTTGTTGCATAATAAGTTTTTTAAACTGAATTTATTTATTGGGGCTAGTGTGATGTTGTATTTCTTGAACATCTTGTTGAATTTATGATGCACTCTGGGATGATATGTGAATTTCCTGAACTGTGTCTCGGTTTTTGATTCTGTTAATTTTGTGGTATCCAATATATGTTTCTGTTTCTTGAATTTCCAAATTTTCTTTTCTAATAATTGTTTACTGTATCCATTAATTGCAGCTAAGTTAATCATATGGTTATACTCCTTGTTGTATTCATTCTGTTTCAATGGGATGTTGACTAGTCTATGTACTAAGCTGTTCAAAACTGCATGTTTGTAGGGTGTAGGTTTGTAGCTATCGTTCTTGATGTAATTATCTGTTTGTGTTGGCTTCCTGTAGATGCCAAAAGATTTGTTATTTAATTCATGGATTATCTTCAGATCTACGAAAGGTAGGTAGCCATCTTTTTATAAAACTATTAAAGCCAGCCAGTAATGCAGCCGAACTCGATGTTTGGGAAAAGTTGCTAATTATAAAAAACAAACAGTATATTTTAAATTTCGAATTGCCGCCTGAAAACTCTTTGGAAGTTCATCTCACAATCAACAGATGCCACCACAGACAACCAGCTCACTTCAGGAAACCATGGATCCAACCAGTCAGATAACAGCTGATGATGGGGACAAACCGTTCTCCGAAACATGCCCAAGTAAGGATAATTTAAGTGATTATTAATTTTTAGATGAGTCGTATTTATTACACATCTGCTTCACTTTCGTACCTATTTTGAGGACATGTTTTGCAAATCATCGTTTGCATCTACGGCTCTTATGCGACTCACATAAGAGCCGTAGATGCAAATGATGATTTGCGAAACATGTTCTCAAAATAGGTACGAAAGTGAAGCAGATGTGTAATAAATACGACTCATCTAAAAATTAATAATTTTTCGCTTCACTGTGGTGTTCCAATACAGTTAAATCTCGATAAATTTAAGTGACGTTTGTGTTTGAATTACCGACTCATTACTTTAAAATTTTCATAAATTTTTATCAAGTGAAACGTGTATAGTTTGAATATGAAGGGTCTAAGAAAAATATATTCTAATTATACATGAATATAAATTAAAAATGGAATAGGCAATCTATATAATATGCATTTTGAAGTCAGCAGAATATATCACACAGTAATACAAAAGAATATAGCACAGTTGCAGAAGATGAAAGGCCTAATGATGTTTTAAAGCATTATAATACAGGTTCACCAAGAGTATTCATGTACCAGTGTATGTTTACCAAGAGATGTGTAAATCTTATTAATATATTTAAATAAATAAATAAATAAATAGGTAAAAAAATAAATGAATGAATTAATAAATAGATAAAATAAATAAAATGAATCTTTTATTGTCAATAGAATTTACAGTTTACTTGTCAAAGTCTTAACATAATTAAGAACACATAAATAGTGGAAAAAGATATACAATTACAAAATATACCTACATACAAAATAGTATATATCAGGTCTGTCTGTCCTAATCAATATTATATCTACACTCCACAGAGTGTTCACAATCAGATATTTATCAGCACATTTTCAAATTGTTTACTTTTAAAATCTTATAAATATGCGGATTATATTGTATACAACAATAATTCCTTAAAATTTGGATCTTTATTGGAAACATCTTTATTGAACCCATGCCAAACGTTGTCATTACTATGTCTTGTATGAGGGCGTGGTGGAACTATGAACTTCTTTATCAAACTATCTTCTGGTGGGATTTCAAAGTTCATTACGCGATCCTTACTTTTCCATATGAATATGTTCTCCTATGTTGTCAATTTATTTTGGTTTATCACTCCTTTTAATAATTTTGGATTTGGATCAATGTCATGGTTTTCATTCCAAAAGTGAAATGCTACTGCTGACTGATAGAATTTTTAATATGTGCTTGTTAGTTCTTCTCTTCGTAGTCACCATCCAGATTTACACATTTTTCCCAGCGTTTCTTGACCTTCCGAATACCTTGATTGTAGAAGTCTGCAGAATTCACTTTAAACCACTTTTCCACTTTGTTAATGACATGATTTGTGTTGTCAAATCGATGACCACGCAATGGATTCTTCATTTCTGGGAACAAGAAAAAGTAGCTTTGTGCGAGATCTGGCGAATAAGGTGGATGCTGTAAGGTCTCAA
The DNA here is from genome assembly GCA_030765055.1 of Mantis religiosa. Taxonomy (NCBI): domain Eukaryota; kingdom Metazoa; phylum Arthropoda; class Insecta; order Mantodea; family Mantidae; genus Mantis; species Mantis religiosa. The sequence continues at coordinate 116,333,788 of CM060955.1, read as the reverse complement.
AGCCACATTCTCTTGTTTTGTCAACTGCAACTTGAGATGAATGAGCTGGTGCATTGTCAGCCAGAAGACGAACACCTTTGGAGAGCATACCGTGTCGTTTCTTAATCAGAGCTGCTTGTAACTTGTCCAGAAGATTGCAGTAGTATCTGCCAGTGTGGTTTGACTCTTGGCAAGATAATCTGTAAGAATGACTCCCCGACAGTTCCATAAAACTGAAAGCATGACCTTCCCAGCTGTCTTTTGCACCTTTACCTTTTTGGGAGGGGGGAATCGGCATGTTTCCATTCCATGCTCATGGTTTTTGTATCTGGATCATACTGATAGATCCAGGATTCATCCATGGTTACCAGACGATAAAAAAGAATCTTCATCCTGTTCCAACAGCTTCTGTCTTGAAAGGTCATGCCGTGTTTGCTTTTGGAAAGGGGTTAGCAGACATGGAACCCACCGTGCAGACACCTTAGACATATGCGGTTCGTCATGAATAATTTTCCAATCACTACCATAACTAAGATGTGTCTCATTCATGATCATTTGGATGGTTGCTCATCTGTCTTTCAGTATTAAACACTCCACTTTCTTCACTGTGACAGCATTGTCTGCCATTGACAGTCTACCAGGTCTTGGCTCATCTCTCAGGGACATGTGACCAGTTTAAAAATTCCTTTTCCACCTTACAATAGTGTCATATGATGAGCAATCATTTGCATAAACAACCGTCATCTCATCATGGATTTCTGCGCAGTTTTTCCCTTCAAATGCAGAAACTTGATCACACTACGAGCCTCAATTTTCTCCATCTTACACCTCAGTCACATTTGGCACTCACTTTAAAAAGTTAAAAGGACTCCAAATCACTGAAACTACCAACATTATGTCCCGAGGGATCAATGATGACACTGAAAAATTTTCATCACTCTAGCATAAAAACTACCGGGTGATAATTAAAACTTTACAACAACCCCTCGTATAGTGGTCATGAATGTTGCTATTTTTGAGTTTTTGTATTTGTACTGCAAGTTATTAATTAATACATGTATAAGGATAAAGCATTAATATCTATGTTTCTTTGAAATCTGAGTCATAGTCAAGCTCTTCAATAGATTTATTTGCTGATTCTATAAATTCCTTTAAAACACATTTTTGTGATTGGAGCACAGTACACATCATCTGACAGGTAGCTCATTGTCTCATCTTTCACTTCTGAAAGCTAAAACAGCAGTAGCTGTATAACATTTCAGTTTTGGAATTAAAAGTTTTCCATTGTCATAGTAGTGCCCTCTCCTCTCCAGTCATATTCCTTAACATGGAGTAACTTCAGAGATATTTTCTGTGAATTAAAAAATAATAATTATGTTGAATAAAAGAAGATGTTTGTGCATTACTCACATAGAAAACTCAGGAGAACATATGTGTTAAATTTAAGTAGGTAACATTGATAAAAAGGGTTCAGAAAATGGAACTTTATGGAAAATGATTATTTTAACATTCACTACTAACACAACAATACTTTGTCTACTTAGCTATAGGATGATCAGATGACCATTCTCAAAAAGCAGATCCTAATCCTTAAATCATCTATGTAGCATTTTTCATAAATCTTACAACTTATTTGTAAATTCCGGATCTGTTAATTAGTAGGATTTCATCTTTTGTTTTTGAATTTGGCAATTTTAAAACTGAGTATCTATTAGTAGGTGCCAAGATAATATTTTGTTCCATAAAGATCTTTTCGAAACATTTAATAAATTGAAATGGGAAGACATCCACATTACAATAACAAGGAACAAATTATGCAAACTCCCACTATTGGACCAGCTCGACCAGTTCATATCACCACCACCAGAGACCTCCATCATCAATACAAATTGGTTGGCAGCTGAGAATGGGAGTGAACATTTCTGAAACATGTTCGTATTTTAAAGAAGTAAATGAAGTTATGTAACCGTAACCAATTTCAATTATATATTCCTATATTCATATATTACTCTATATGTAATGTATGATAAATACAGATGTAAATGCCTCCATTCATTGCAAAATATACCTACAGTGCTTTAAAGCTACCTCCAGTTAGAAAATACAGTTTTACTTTTATTACTTAAAGTTATAAATGGTAATGAGTGTTTGGAGGAATTTAGTAGCAGTGACGTCAAAATTAATCGTAAAAACCATTTGTAGTCGGTTTATTGACTCTTGTCACTTTTTTTATATTATCAGGTGATTAGTTTCAAAGGCCATTGCATCCATTTTCAACCTCTCCCAAGGTTGAAAATGGAGGCAATGGCCTTTGAAACTAGTCTCTCAATAATATAAAAAAGTAAGTGACGAGTGTCAATAAACCGACTACAAATAGTTTTTACAATTATAAATGGTAGTTGTTAAGATTCGTTATTATCTTTTAAAACCAACAATTTTCCAAAAGAGTCCTATTCTTAATTCTTACCAAATTATATCACTTTTATAACTGCATGATAATTTATATTCACAGCATACAAAACAATAACACAATTCTAATAGCATAAAATAAAATAATTTGTGAAAATAGCACTATCTACGTTCATTATCCCTATTTCCAGGATAATGCTACATTATTTAGCTTAATATTGAAAAATATAATGACTATATTGCAATAACATTCAATATTTTTATGATCCAGGTCAGCAAGAATATTCTTCACGCCAGATTGGGATAACATTTGGAATAATTCTTGGGGTTCTGGTACCACTTATTCTGATAGGTGCTGCAGCTGGTTTTTATGTCATTAGACGAAACAGAGCTTATGAAAGCTCTACTGCTTCCTGGAACTATAAGAAACAACCACCACCACCACCACCATCCACCCAAGCCATGCCCCTGAATGTTGAACTACGGCTTAGTGCAGACCCTGGCAGTGATCTTAGTGATCGGAGTAGTTCTGGGAGCAGTGGCTTTGGTGGGATGAAGAAACGTAGATCTTATGATCGTGTTTATCGTACTCATGAACCACTTCCTGGAAAGCCATTAATTACTTTTGAGGATAAGCTTTGGGATCTGGGTGAGGAGGATGAAGGTGTTGCAAATACTTCGGTAACTACTAGTAGTGATGAAACCCCTTCAGATATGAGTGGTAGAGCTGTATATCGACATAGCAAGCAGACAGACATCTATTGAGATTTTTATGAATCAGGAATAAAAAGGTTCTGTTTAAAGATGATTATGTCAATATTTTTGTAGAGGTAGACTTTTGGTTTTGTTCTGGCTTATTAGTGACAAAAATATCACTTAACCGAGAGCAAGGATGTAATGATCAGAAGGCAGATTAAAAGAGGCAGCAAAATGAGGTTTTATTTACTATATGCACAAGATTATTAGAAACTAGCTTTGCAAGGAAGTACTGAAAAGTTAGAGAGAAGTTTGCCTCCTAAGCATTATTATCAACAGTGGAAAAATTGGAAAAGCAGTAAACCTCAGAAAGAAATAGATTAAATATAAACAAATAAAGTAAAAAACATAGTCTAATTAGGCATTATAGTCTACAATTTCTCATGTTAAATTATCATTACACTAAACACTCAGAATATTCAAACACATAAGGAAAATTAAGCGTGATGTAACTTTTCTTACATTAAATTGTACATTATGTTTATGAAAATTAAGCATTTTTACCAGCAATATTATTTCTACTATAAACCTACTGAAATTTAGCAAATTACAACTTGTATTTTCTGTTGAATTTGTAAGACATTGATTGAACTATTAGTAGTCGTCTAATTACTTTATATTTTGGGAATGTTGATACTTCCATCATCTAGAAGAAAATGCTGCTCAAGCATTCCATCTCTCCAATCTGCATGTGATCAAAGAATATATGAAATGACTAAACTCTACAAGAAATGTGGTATATGTGGTTTAACCATTTTAAATACCTTTTATAAGCAGCAAATTTATAACTATTACCTTGTAATTTGGAGAATCCAAGTTAGAAAGTTATTTAGGATGAGCTGCATAGATAAAGACAGCAGGTAAAATCACCCATATTTTACCATTATCTTTTAAAGATAAATATCAGATAACCCTCAACTCTTTTAAACCTTTGTTCATTTTAACACTCATCACTTAATCTGTGTGGACCTCAGATTTAAAAGAGCGGTTAAAGTGTGTGATTACCAAAACTTTAATTTCGGTAATGCTGTAAAGTATTCATGATCATGTAATAAAAGAACAAAGAAATTGCTGGAAGTAGATGGTGGATAAGTAAACAATTTTGTTTCAGTAGTATGAATACCTTCTATCAGCAACTTAAGTTTTCTTTCTTTCCTTTTTAACTTTTGCAAACACATTCTGTACTTCAAGCAAGTCAAGGTATTTAAGCTAGATACATGCTGAAAATTGTAGCTCAGTTGAGCTGCATGTGTGGAAGGAACAGCTGAAAAACGTAATAAGGAATTTCAGGCTTTCATAGAAAGCTAATGTGAGCAATAGATGTGCTGCTGAACTCAGTTATTCATTACATTACAAGGAAGTAAGAATAGACACAATAATAACATACTTGCACCAAATCATCTTGTTTCATAGTTAGCTTATGTTTTCATATGTATACTGTGGTATTCCTTAAATTCATCCTGAAGGTGGCAATAGTAGGTTTTGGAGGTAGGATACAGGTTCTTGCATACAAGTTTTTAGACATTTTGGTTTAAGAGCTAGGTTCATAAGAATATAAACATACTAAAAATTAGATTTTTTTAATATTCTGATTATATGTAACAGTTATGAAGCCTAATTCTAAGGGTAATTAAGTCAAGAAAATGTTTTCTTTTGCACAATGAATTTTTTCTAGTATTTTTTTATGTAGGAGCTTATTTTGTATATCGAAACACCTACAAATACAAAATTGGAGTGGTTTAAATGACTATTCCATGAATTTAAACACCCTGATAAATGGCAAGACTTTGTTAAGTTAGTTTTGTAATTGCAGTTTACATTTTCATTAATTTAAATATTATTAGAATGGTACAAAATTGAATCGAGAATATATTGACACATTGCTTCACTCACCTGTTTATTCACAGGACATGTTTCAAGAGCTCTTGCTCTTATCCTCAGCTGATACTCGACTAGTGCAAGTTGTAGTGGTTTCTTCTTTCTCCGTATTGTCAATAGATGGCGTGATGTACTTGTCAAAGATGTCCGGTGGTGGAGTTTCAAAATTCATGACTCTATGACGATTTTTGTTAATGAAGATTTTTTCCCATACGGAAAGGTCTATGGGGTGATTAACGTATTTTATTAGAGATGTTTCCAAATTGATGTCATGTCTAGTATTCAAAAAATGAAAAGCCACTGCTGATTTTTCTGTTTCACCATTTTTAATGTTTCTCATATGTTCTTTAGTTCTGATGTTAATATTTCTTTTTGTTTTTCCTATATAAATTTTAGGGCAAGTTTCACATTTGATCTCATAGATTCCTGGTTTTTCTTTGGTAGTGATTGAATTTTTGGGAGGGCCTTTTAACAAATTTCTGATATTAAACCTATTTTGAGGTGCAAGAGTTATGTTGTGTTTTGAGAAGATTTTTTGGAATTTGTTATAGGCTGATGGGTGGAAGGTGAATTTTTTAAAAAGTTTTTTCTCTTTTTCTCCTGTAGGTTCTAGGGTGGTGGTTTCTTTTATTTTCTTAGCTTTGTAGAGTCTGTTAACAGTTTTGTCTACTAAATTTGGGTTGAAACCGTTGGATATAGCTACTTTTTTTATGTGTAGGTATTCTTCTTGATAATCTTCTCTGTTTAGTGGAAAGTTGATCATCCGAAAGATTAAACTGTTGAAAATGGCATGTTGGTGTTGTTTTGGGTTGAAAATGTTGTTCTTAATGTAATTATCTGTGTGTGTCGGTTTCCTGTAGATACCAAAAGTGAGTTTGTTGTTCATTTTTTTTTTTTTTTTTTTTTGATCTTGATGTCCAAAAAGGGGAGCACACCATCCTCTTCTGTGTCCAATGTAAATTTTATAGCTGGATTTTGTATATTCAAAAGTTTAAGACCATCTTGTATGAGTTTTTTAGGTACTATTGCAAAAATGTCGTCAACATAGCGATACCACACTTTGAAATAATTTGGAAAAGCTTTTGTGATATGTGTTTCAAAAGCACTCATGAATAAATCTGCCAAGAAGGGAGACAATGGGTTGCCCATAGCTAGGCCCGTTTTTTGTTTATAGATTTGTCCATTAAAGCTGAAAAAATTTTGATTGATACAAATTTCTGTAAGTTGTGAAAGTTCTTCTATTTCTTCAGGTGTTAATTGTATTGATTCCAGCCATTTTTTGAGAAGTGGAATAAGTTCATTGGTAGGTATACTTGGATATAAAGAAATGATGTCAAAGGAAACTAAAGCATCTGTAGAGTTGATCTTTGTGTCCTTCAGGAGATTTAACAATTCAAACGAGTTTTTGATACTTAAATTTTCAAATTTTGTGAAGGATCTGAAGATTTGAAGCACCAATTTTGATAGTTGGTAAGTGGGTGCATCAATGTTATTAATTATTGGTCTGAGGGTAATTTCAGGTTTATGTATTTTGGGTAAACAATGTGTCAATATATTCAATGTGTCAATATATTCTCGATTCAATTTTGTACTAGTTTGTGCTTCACTGTCCCTACGCTTCTTTCAAGTTTATACTTTGAGGGATTATTAGAATGTTTCAAGGAGTGTGTTCTTAACAATGAGGGACAGTTAAGCAAGAAAACAGGGTTCCTCTTTTCTGCCTTTTTCTCACCAAGTACTGCTAGGTATGAAATACATAACTTGGTGTTATATTACATAATGTTCAATTAAAGACTGAATCTTTGCAAATGCATGAATTTGAACAGAAGTCCTGTGAATTGTTGAAATGTTACTAATGGTTTCATTGTGAGTACCACTGTTATAATGTTGATACCTGTAAGCCTGCTCAAGGCTATGGTGCATTTATTTTAAACTCCAAGTTCTGAAAGTAAATTGGCATTGGATACTGTAAAACTCAGTGGCGGCTCAAGACTCAAACATGGGTTGCAAAATCACTTTCAACTTACCTATTTCTTACATATTATGTTGATTTTTTTGTCCTTTCTGTTGGCATATTTCTCAGTTATGTTATCACAAAAAGGCTGCATCTTCTCTAGGTCATTCAGCAGTTCCTTGTGGACAGAGATGTTGGTCAGAACTATTAGTCTTTCCTAGGTCATTGAACTCCACAAATAAGTCTTTATGTTTTATGCATTTGAGAGCAGAAAAGCTTCTCTCCACCAAAATGTTCATTTAAAGCAGTGTATAACGAATGAAAAAAGTGTGTACACCTGCTGAAATATATTCATTTCTTCTTGTTTATATATTGGAAATGTTATGATGGTATTAGCTGTTTCCATAAAAAAAATTTGAGTTCCATTTTAAAGCTATGTATTTTTAAACAGATCTGCATATATTTTCTGAAGAGAGGTGAGAGCTCAATGGAAAAAACAGCTGAATACTATAATAACCTTGAAGAGTCAGTGAGGGTACAAAACTTAAATTTTCTAATGTCTTGGAACTTAATAGTAATTTGTTCCAAGATCAAATCCAATATTTCAAAATATAACAATTTTTACTACTGGAAAAAATCATCTTGGTACAGTTAGCATATTTTGGCTCTGAAAACTCTCCTCTTTGTTTAGCTGTTTCAAGAAAATAAAAATGTAATCAGTTCTTTTCCTTTGAATTATGCAATAATTCTTTTCTGTTCACTTCTGACAGAAAGTTATGTCAAGAGACTTTTTCTTAAGAACATCAAACAGAAGATGGGTAACTTGAAATATCTTGTTAAACACAATGACCAAAATGCAAATTCAAAATCATTTATTTTACTGAGAAACCATTTGAAAGCCAAATGCTGTCTGGTCAGATTCAAAATCATCTGATATCTCCTGAAATATCTTACTGAGATCATTCCATTTTTCTTCAACCACTTTAAGTGATTTTGAGTATAAATTCCATTAGGTGTGTGTTGCAGTGGTTTTACTAGAGCCCCTAATAGTGTCTAGGGCATAGCTTCTCTTGGCACTTGTTCAAACAAAATTTTTAGACTTATCATTTCATGTAATGTCAACAATTTGTTGCCATAAATATCCCTAAGAATGGGGGTGACTATCAAACCTTGCCTTTCATGAGCAATAAACCAACAAACTAGCCTCTACAAGTAATTGTCTGTAGTTTGCTAAATTTCTCTATTATTAGCTGCACATCCTATTTGGCAGGTGTATTTGACAACATATGGGACCTTAAATTCTGTTAAACTGTGTGGCAATTGGGTACAAACATAACTACAGCTGACAGCTTACACCCTTTTTGTCCCGTTAAATTAACACCCTCTTCAAGGTTGCAGTGCCAGTCCTGAAGGCAAGAAGCTACTGTCCTTCTTTGGTCACTAATGTTTTTCTGGCTGGTTTTTTAGATACTTGAGTGTGCAACAAATTAAACATTATATCAGATTTAACACAGTTAAAAGTGAGTGAAGTGTAGCTTAATAGCCGCCATTGGTAAAACATTTCCTTACAGTAGGAACTCACATTTTCATATGTTTTCTAGTCTTATGAGACCGTAGCTTATAGCTGTTTTAGGTGTCATTTCAAGTGAAATAAAAATTTAGCACATCAGAACATTTAAATGAAAGGAGGAAACTTGCATTAGAAAAATAAGCTTCCCAGTGTTTGTGTAAGAAACTAGGCAAAATCTCTTTGTGTTGAATAATATGTCAGGTATAGAAATTAGTTATAATATGGAATTGTTAAATTTATGAAAAATACCCTGTCATAAAATTAAATTATTCAATAAAACAGAAAGATAAAAATACATTGTTATTATATTTGCTAAGGGGAAAGTTTCTATTCCACATAGCAGATATTGTATTTTATAGGGAAATAAATATGGCTTTCCAGGATGTACGGAACAAACTATGAAATTATATGATAACTGAACATACTAACCAGCTGCAGGTTCATTAATAATTTTGTCCTTGTGGAATGGAAATTTTTCCATTGATAATTAGTACCTTCTCCTATTAATGGAAAATTTTCCAACCACAAATCCTTGCTTCCATGGTTTCCTGATAAATTTAGTTTGTGTCTTATGTTTATAATATCTAACCAGTTAGTAGTTAACCAGATTAGGAGTCTCCATATAACACAATAATTAATACATTTTTGCAGTATGTTTTTTCACACTGTCACTTATTTTTAAAAGAAGTGATGTAAAGGGATAAAACAAACTGCCGAAGTGTATTAATTAATTTGGATGTCACTATTACTAAATTCCTCTAGACATCAGTTAATGCAATGATGCTTGGAATTTTGTTTGCAAACAATTTTACTGCATTACTGAAGTGTGGCAAATACAGTAAATTAATGAAAATTAACTTCCATTAAGTGCATTCTATAAATGACCGTAGAACAGGAAACACAGCATGGGACCACTTAGAAGCCAAATCATTTGAACATATCAATTATAAAGTCAAAGAGAAAGTTTATCGTCAAAATAAGAAACTAAAACGTAATCATAATCATTGGCAACCAAAACATAACAAAATTTCAGCAAAGAACACATCCCTAGATAGTGTAATTAATCTCTCAAAGCAAAATTTTAACAACGAAGAAAAAGATGTACTTAACCAAGGCCTAAAAACATGTATAACATACTCCAGCAACCCGGATGAATTCATTGCAGACATAGAACTAGCAGTAGAAGGCTTGGAAACCATGGACAAAAATATAATTAGAAAAAAATCAACTCCTATATTGGAAAACTTAATAAATAAAAAGCCAATAAAACATTTGAAACAAATTCAGATAATTAAATCTTTAAGGAAAAAGGATGTAATCTTCTCAAGGGCTGATAAAGGGAACAAAATAGTAATCTTAGATACAGCTACATACAAAGAAAAAATGTTAGAGTTACTACAACAAAAAGAATTCCAGGAAATAGATTCTAATCCACTCAACCGATGCATAAAAGATGTACAAAAAACCATCATTAATAGTAAAATTTTAACAACTACAGAACAAAAAACTATCAAACCAGACAACCCTACCCTTGCAAGAATATATGGTTTGCCTAAAATACACAAACCCAACATACCCATGAGACCCATTGTAAATAATATAAACACTCCTACTTACCTTCTGGCAAAATGGCTAACCAAAAAATTTCAGTCCTTTCCACAATTCCATACTCTGAGTATAAAAAACTCTTTAGACCTGATAGAAAAAATTCAAAATCTTAAACTAAAACCTCATGACACTTTAGTATCCTTTGATGTCCGCTCCCTCTTCCCTAGCATTCCATTAGACAAACTTTTGATTCAACTGAAAAAATGGCTAAATTCTATAAACCTGGATGCCAATGCAATAGAAGAATATGTGGCAATGACTGAATTATGTATACATCAAAATTATTTTGTCTTCGATGGAAAATATTACAAACAAATTTCAGGACTAGCTATGGGAAGCCCGCTATCACCATTTTTGGCCAATCTATACATGAGCTTTTTCGAAACACATATTACTAAAGCCTTCCCTCATATGTTTAAAACATGGTACAGATACGTAGACGACATCTTTGCAATAGTGCCCTACAAACTAATAGATGATGCTTTGAAACTACTCAACCTGCAAGAACCCAGCATACAATTCACAGTAGAAACTGAAGAGGACTGTACTCTACCTTTTTTAGACCTTAAAATCAAAAAAGGCAATGAAAAACTAGAATTTGGCATTCATAGAAAAGCAACACACACAGATAATTACATCAAAGCAAATAGTTTCAACCCAATTCCACACAAACATGCAACCATCAACAGTCTGACACACAGATTAGTAAATCTACCTCTCAGCCAGCAAGAATATCAAAACGCATACCATCAAATCTTAAAAACTGCAATTAAAAATGGATATGGAAAAAACCTTGTAGATAAAAAACTAAAATTATTCAAACTTCAAAAGAAATTAAAACAGATCACAGCTCTCACACCAATAAAACAAGAAACTAGATTTGCTAAATTTACTTACCACCCCTGGGCCACAAAAAAGTTCCAAAAAATATTCAAGAAATACAATATAACATTGGCACCAAAAAACAATTACAACATTAAAAACCTACTTCACAGTAATAATACTGATAAGATAAAACCAGAGGAAAAGTCAGGCATTTACAAAATTAAGTGTAAAGACTGTGAAAAAATCTACATAGGAAGGACAAAAAGGAACATAGGCACTAGAAAGAAAGAACACTTCAGGCACTTAAGATACAAAAATATTGATAAGTCCGCAATAGCAGCTCATTTCTGGTCTGAAAATCATGAAATTGAAGATAGCACAGAATTACTAAAATACGTACAAAAACATAGTGAACTCGTCATATGGGAGAGGATATACATAGAAAAACATAAAAACCAACTAATGAACTTTGAAATCCCGCTAGAAGAGAATCCCACATTTCAGTTCACTAAATCAACAGATGGCAGCAACAACCCCAGAATTACCCACACCGCTGGATCTAGTGTCAGTCGCACAAGAGCCGTAGATGCAAACGAAGATTTGCGAAACATGTCCTCAAAATAGGTACGAAAGTGAAGCAGATGTGTAAAAAATGCGACTCATCTAAAATTTAATAAGAACATACCATTTTCAGAATATGCTGTTATAGTGGGGATGCCGTGGCTGAGTGGTTAGATTGCTTGCCTCTCACCTAGACAGCCTGGGTTTAATCCCAAGGTACCGTGGTGGATGAAGCATCATGTGGGTGAGTTTTCTCTAGGCTCTCTGGTTTCTCCTGCTGTTCATTCCAACAACTGTTCCCAATTACCACCATATCATATCACTACTTCTTCACCCTCACACCGGTTTTTGTGTGTGTGTGTGTGTGTGCGTGGGTGCGTGCGTGCATGTGTGCGTGTGTGTGTGCATGCGTGCATATGTGCGTGTGCGTGTGTGTGTGTGTGTGTGTGTGTGTGTGTGTGTGTGTGTGTGTGTGTGTGTGTGTGTGTGTGTAATTTACATCCTCCAACGTTAAGTCATATTGGAAGATGAATGAAATGGGTGAAATGATGCTCAAATGAATCCAGGGTCCATAGAGCTTAGAGTTACCCAACATTCATCTTTCAGGATAAGAGGAAACCACGGAAAAAACCTTATCCAGGTACCTCACCCTGACCGAGATTCAAATTTAGGACCTCTTGAATGTGAGGCAGACTCGCTACCATCTACGCTACGAGGTGGACTAGTATTGGGCTGATCGTCCATTCTGGACATTCTCTCAGATCCAGAGCTCCTCTGCTCAACAGGCATCTGACTTCAGACACCCATTTGTGAATCCTGAGGGGATTGAATTGGATTTTATTTGAGAGGATTCAGCATGGCAACCAGACTTGCTTTATTGTACCTATAACCCAAGTGGGGCTTCCCTGGGAGGAAGGATGAGATGAGAGGAGACAGAGGGCAGCTGATCCAAGGACTCATGACAGTGAAAAGGGTAGGGTCCATACAATTGAGCAGTTGGAAGCTCCCCAGGAGGCCAATATGAATCCTGTGGATCCTGAGGGGATTGGATTGGATTTTATTTGAGAGGATTCAGCATGGCAACCAGACTTGGGGCTTCCCTGGGAGGAAGGATGAGATGAGAGGAGACAGAGGGCAGCTGATCCAAGGACTCATGACAGTGCAAAGGGTAGGGTCCATACAATTGACCAGTTGGAAGCTCCCCAGGAGGCCAGTACAACTGGTATCCCACTACCATGGTCCTGAAATGGCCCACCAGGCCAGCCCGGAGACCATCCCACGGGAGGAGGAAGTGTCTACCAAGAGCATATTATCCTGCCATGCAGTGCCAAGACTCCTGACAACACTTTACACTGAAAGAGACCACCAGATGAGAGATGATGTGAAATGATAATGGAGATGAAATGGAAAGACAGGAAATTTGGAATTAACCTAACCAGCATTTGTCTTGTAACCCAGAAACCCCCCCGAAAAAACCCATGGGTTAGGTAAGCTGGCTACAGGAATCGAACCAGACATCCCGAATGCGGGCCACAGATGAAACTGCCTAAGTCATCCCACTCTGTGAATCCTGAGGGATATAAGTCTTCTATACAAGGACAGTAAAGGAAAATGAAAAAAGAAAAAAAAATTAAAGTAATAGACATCAATAAAGTCACTAGAATGGTGAAAACTTTATTAGAATATAATTTTTATTAAAATAAGAACTTAAAACTTTCAGTATCTTTTTTACTTTCATTACTGCTTACCGGTAGTAAGTAGAAAAAATATTGTACTTCATCCAAAAATATGATTCTGCGATTTCACCACAAATACATGTTTTTATTCCCTGAATAAAAAAAGGGTGTTTTGCATAAATGTCCATGCAAGCATGTTTGTGTGTGGCAAATTTTATATTTAAGTTCAGCTTCTTGCAAGGGTGCAACATAAAGATTTTCAAGAGAATACCCACTCTCATTAAGGCACACAATTTATGTCAAATAATAGCTTTAGTAGAGCTACTTCTAAGCACCTTTTTATTGGTTTCACCTTTTAAATCTTAAACTTTTCTTAACTAGGAGGTCATTTATTTTTCTGTCACAGTCATACAAAAAGCATGCAATTCCAGAACCAGTACATGACACAATCTTTAAAATCTGATTATTGCTTTACATACTGTATCATATAATGAAATATGTTAATGTGAAGTAGAGAAAGTTATGTGAATCCAAGACGTCAGATCTTTATGGTTATGATCAGGATGACTTAACTGTACGCAGTTTTATTAACAATATTCTTTGTTGACTCTATACAAATATAGATATCATTCCAGCAGAATTCAATATGAGAGAGAATGATTCAATAATACAGCTAAGAAACAGTGCTTTAGATTATAATGTTTAGGGAAAATCCCTTTTGGTTGGATTGGATTATACTGCGGAGGGGCTTAGCATGGAGCTCCAGTCCAGTCCCAAGTGGGTCATTCCCGGGAGGAATGGATGAGACGAGACAGAGGATGGTTGTTCCAAAGAGCCACAACAATGCAAAGGGCGGTGTCCCTCAATTGACCAGTTGAAAACCCAGCAGGCCAGTACAACTGGATCCCACCCACCATCGTCCTGAAATGGCCCCCAGGTCGATCTGGAGACTGGAGACCATCCTACCAAAGGAGGAAGTATTTACCAAGAGCATATCATTCTGCCATGCAGCGCCAACTACTGCCGATGCTTCTACCCTGAAAGAGACCACCAGATGAGAGATGATATAAAATGATTATAGAGATGAAATGGAGGAGATGAAATTTGGGGGATGTAATTAACCTACCCATTATTTGCCTGGTAATCCGAGAACACCTCGAGAAAACCCAAGGGTGGTAGGTCAGCCATAGGAATTGAACCTAGATCTCCCGAATGTGGGCCACAGACAAAACTGCCTGAACCATCCCACTCAGTTCCCTTTTGGTTGCTTATACTAATCTGCTGTGCAGAGTAATTATGTATTATTGTGGATTCATAAGGAGATTGCTTTATGGTATTGCTTGAGATGGCATGAGAAACATTTTGGATGAAATGTATTGAAAATAATGGGAGACAACATTACTAGTTGTTTGAAAATTAATGTGAAACGGAAAATAAACTATAAACACACATACAAATATATTTATACTTATGAAGCTTACTGAAAATCTGAAATCTGACAATACGGTCTTGCCATTTGAGAAACTCATATGAAATATAAATATTATGAGGGTCATTCAAGTCAATCCAGGACATCTCTCTTTTTTAAGGTTTAAATGGATGTCTAGGCTAGAGGTTTTGAATGCAGTAGACAGTGGCACCTGTGTCCTTTTACTGGTAGATGGCTCTCATTTCCCATGCTTCTGGATAGACTGTTATTCAAGTTGGCAGACAATGGTGTGAACATCCACATTGAACAGCGTGCAGTGACGAAGTGAAATGGTGAACCCATGTTTCATCACATGTGATGATGCGATTCAGAAAATCCTGGCCTTTCCTTTCATAGCGATCCTTCAGTTCTCTACACACTTTAACCCTACTATGTCTGTCAAAAGCAGACAGCTGCTTAGGTCCCACATGCACTAACTTTTTGTAACAACAAATGATCATGAATTATTGTCTTCACTGTTCCTAATGACAGATACACACCCTTGCAATTTCACTATATGTTATGCGATGATTGTCCAGGTTCAGCTGCTCCACATGCTGAATGTTCTCAGGAATGACTACTGTGGGCTGTGATCCACCACAACCATAATCATCAGTGATCGAGATACGGCCATCTTTGAAGTGCTTACACCATTTAAATGTTTTACTGCGACTGAGTGTCTCATCACCATATTGAACCTGAAGTTTTTTGTAAATTTCAGCAGGTTTTATGCCCTCATGTGGACGTTCATACTGTTGTCCACCATATTGAATAACAGTCTATCCAGAAGCACGGGAAATGAGCACCTTCTACCAGTAAAATGACACAGGTGCCACTGTCTTTTGCATACAAAACCTCTAGCCTAGGTATCCATTTAAACCTGAAAAAAATAAATGTTCCAGATTGACTTGAACAACCCTCATAATATTGATCTGAACTTAGGAATTTTCGAGAAGATAACACAAGCACTGTGCATGTTTTTCCTTTGTCCCATGCAATATGGTCTGATGGAATACTTCAGTCTTGTTCAGCATCATATTTGTAAGCATAAGAGAGATTCAGACTGGACTTGGATTATTATACAATTAATGTTCAGCTGAATAAAGGCCTGCATTTAATCGTCTCTCACTCTCATCTCTCTAGTTATTCTCCATGTACCTTACTGTAATTAAACAGATTGCTTATATGAATTCAAAGTTTTGCTCAAAAATGCCATGCTTTGAATTCTTAGACCTTGGCATATTTCCTTCTCTACAACTACTAAAGAAACATATTTTAAAGAACAGGATTTAACCAGAATCATAATACACCATGAAATTTAAGAGAGATGCTGCAGGACCCAAAGCTTTTTATTTGATTCCAAGATAGTGATAAAAATGTTTTTCTCAAAGTGAAAAGCGAAGGTAGAACTTCAGTGCCTCTTGAAGAATGACGTGAACCCACTGCTGTCCTACTAAAAAGCTAGTTTTGGGTTATAAGACAAAATAAACAATGAATTTCCATTTTCACTTTCCAAGTGGTTAAAAATGAAGGCTTAATTAATATAATATAGGTATGTTTCCATGATGAGATTATAGCGCTTGGAAAATATTTCTTAACAGCCATTGCAAAACTGTTAAGAAATTTGTAAATATAACTGAGGACTCCATATTTAGCAGATTCTACCAGGGGAATGTGTATGTTAGGTAGCTCTAACGATTTTAAAATAAAGTTTTTGGAATCAATTTATAAGTATTGATAAATTTTCTGTTTCTTGCCCTTAACATGTGATAATACCAAATACATAAATGTTATATATAGAGTCAGACTGAAACATTCAATACCATGGCCAGGATTTGAAACACGGATCTCCAAGTCTCCTTTAGGTTCCTCTTAACCATTGAACTACTATGGCCAATATGCCGTAATGTCATTAAAATCTCCAGTTGACTTGTATGTTTACTGGTAAACCACAGGGATTCTCATATACGAGATACACGCTGTTTGTGGTGATTTATTATTGTAAATACTTGAGTCCCAGGCTTCATCGTTAAAACATTCCTGTTCAAATCCTGGCCATGGTATTGAATTTTTCAGTCTGACTCTATCCAAAACCTTAGTCTATACATGGCTAGTGCGGAAGAATGATTAATTTCTATCAATTAACTGAATAATAATGGTTGTTGTTGTTGTTGTTGTTGATGATGTTGATGATGATGATGATGATGATGATGATGATGATGATGATGATGATGATGATGATGATGATGATGATGATGATGATGATGATGATGATGATGATGATGATGATGATGATGATGATGATGATGAAACAGGAACAACATTTAGGCAAACTCTCTAAATACCAGCGCATTTTCCAAGCTTTTCTTAACAAAATCTATGCTTCTTTTTTCGAAGCATCTTTGTTACCAGTGTGCTGAGTGCATCTTGATGTGGATTAGGTAAATCAACAATTTTACTTTCCTGTTTATTTTATAATTTCATACTAATTGAAATGTATAAATTATTGTAGTTCATTTAGGTTGAAAGTCTCTGACTTTAATGGATCAGTATAGGAAGAACTGCTGACAAAGTGGGCATTTATTTAAAAAGAGAAGTTACATTATTCAATGCCCCGTTGTGTATTGCTTTCAGGACAGCAAGAGTACTCCTCTCGGCAGGCTGGCATTACAACAGGTATAGTGTTGGCTGTCCTTGTACCAATACTGTTGATCATTATCTGCATTGCATACCAAGTTCTTGTGAGAGGGAAGAAAAAAGAAAAGTATATGGTTGAGGACAGTCGGATGAACACCAGGTGAGTGGCTTAGTTTATAAAAAAACTAGTAGTGTAATTTTAAAAGTATTTGTATTCATATTTATTCATTACATTTATTTATTCATTATTCATTACATATAAACATGTATACATGAAATTTTCAAATAATATTTCAATATATCCGTGGTTCAAATCCCAGCTGTGGCATTGAATTTTTCATGTCGATTCTATCAATCCAATAACTTAGCCTGTATATGGCTAGTGTGAAGAAATGATTAATTTCCATCAATTAACTTAAATAATAAGAGTTAAATGATGAAGCCTGGGACTCAAGTACTTACAATAGTAAGTCACCACAAAATGTGTATCTCGGATGCGAGAGCCCCTAGTGGTTATTGGTTCTGAGGCAGGATGATAATGACAACTGAAGTTTGCTTGCCAAAATAATCTGAAACCCAAGTATTAAAAATAAATTATATATGGTCAGGAAGAGCTTAAGTGTTTTATTGCCTCTCTTGCAATAATGTTTTAACTGTGTCAACATATTTGCATATTTACTATTTCTACATCATTCTTAGTTAACTGTTTAATATATGTTTTCTTTCTTTCACAGATCAAATCCTTCACTTACCAAACTACAACAACTTGACAGCGATGAGCTTGTTGCTCTTCAAAGAAAAGAAACAGAAGTCAACTAAAACTCTTCAGAAATACTGCTTGTGGACGTAGTGCATTAATCAGTATTGACTCTTTGAGGAATATTATCACTAACATTTGATAGATATTTGTTTTATACAATAAACATAGCTTTATACTAACTGAACATCAGTTATGTTTACCTTACCTCATTTACTTTTGAAAAATTAGAATGTGTTTCGGGAATGTTTGCTCCCAGCTAACAGGCTACTAGTTGAGGTACTTGTAGTTGAATCCCCTGGTGCTCTCTTAATGATGGAAGGAGAAGACAGAATCCTCCACCGTGAGGGATCAGGAATTTATTAGATAAATTGTGTAGACAATGATCAGATATATATTTTAGAACAACCACCTTGACATTATTCTGAAAGTCAACCTCTCAATATCAATATACTTAACTCATGCTAAACTTCGCCATCATATACTTCCACCATTAAGAGAGTATGAGACAGCTCAACTATATTAACTAGTCAGTTGTTAGCTGAGGATTGGAGTGAACGTTTCCAAACATATTCTAATTTTTCAAAACTAAGGTAATGCACACATAACCAATAATCAATTCATGTGATTAAACTCACATTAAAAAATTTAAATTAAAAAGTTTCCTCATATAAGTGAATAGCTTTACAGTTTTCAGAAATAAAACATGCATGCTACATTATGTCATGTTTGCAGGTTATGGACAAATGGTTTGAATATGTAAGTGTTTGTGAAAAGAGACAGAAAGTTTCAAATGGCTCATGCCCAAAAAAACTGCTTAAACATTGTATTCATTATTGTGTTCAAAAACACCTTAGTTGTAACATAATATGATTTTATGAGGTGTATAAGCTATGCTGAAGTGCTACCTCATTCTTAACACTTAAAGGTACTGCTGAAATTTTATAGCATTTTTTTAGGCTTACACTTGACAGTACCATAAAACAGGAAAAAGAAGAAAAGAGTAAAGAAGAAAGCCAACCAAAATGTATCCAACAGGTGATTAGGCTTTTATTATAAATTGAATGAAATTGTACTTGTGTTCTTATGATCTATTGTCTTTATTATGAGTACTTTAACTGTTTGCTTAGACCGAAATGCAAATAAAATACAATAATCATTAATTCTATTATTTGGTTTGAGCCCACATGGAAAGAAGTGTATATGTTTATGTATATTTTCTTTAAATGGTAAAATATTTGTCTATGTAAATATAAGTGAATGTGTATGTCTTGAGTGTATTTTGTACCTTATAAAAAACTGAATTAATTGTACCAAAGCATCTGTAGGAAATAAAGGTAATAATCTAAGAGAATATGTGCACCAGCAATGCTTTGTATTGTTAGTGAGGTATTCAAATTAATGCAATGAAAATGAACCTATTTTTTATGCACTGAAAAGAAACCATTGCTGAAATAGTTAAAATCTTGTAATATCATTCATTGTTCTTTTTGTCTTCTTTGTTTGGTGCATATCCTTTTGTTATAATCATTTTAATGTTGTGTTTTTACTACTCAAGTATTTTCATAAAAGCAACTTATATCATTATTCAGCTTAGAATTAATAATGTAAGTATATTTACTTTCAGCTGTACTCAGGGGCGAAGCATGGTATGATGTTTATGGAAGCACTAATTGTTTACAGGAAAGTTTCAATCCCAAGTTTACAAGTTGCAGATATACAGGAGCTGCTTCCCTAAATGTCATATCACGCTCTAGATAAATATTGAAATAAAGAGGGGATATGTACCAAAAGCTTCAAACTATGGTAGTAATAAAAATATTTCCTATTAGGAATGATGATTCCTTAATGCCTCATAGAGTATTATACTAATGCATATAAAAGATTAAGTAATAGGAAGTAGTTGAAATTCAATTGTTTTTTGTTAACCATGTCATTCCATTGAATTTTTGGGCATTGCTTTTGCCCATTCTGATGCTTCCTGTTGTTCATGTGGATATCTGAAAGGGGAAAGAAAAAAAAAACCAGTGAAATTCAGATACAACCACTAACTTACTGACAAATATTTTGCAGAATATGATAATGTAAATATTGTTGGCCTAAGCACAAATTTCTACTCCAGCATATGATGACATCACAGTCCTCACAAAATGAGGTAAATTCACTTTAGATTTGTTATCACATTTTCACTTATGTTAAAATTATCAGGGAATGTAATGTATTGAGTGTCCAGTCAAATTAGACTAATGATAGCATGATATCTAACCTTATAATACTCCATTATGAACGTAGTTTCCCCTGTTATGTATGAGGTCACAGAGACTGTGTTAACTCTTAATAGGCATATCTTTAATTTGAGAAAGCAAATTGGCGTTAATATTAAGTAATGTGATAATTAAAAATTATACAATGACTCATTATATATCTTTCAATTGGGAATACCTCTGTTATTTATGCATGATCATAAAATCTTTTGAGCTTCAGGGCCTATATAGCTGGGAATAAACCACCTATTTCTGATTTATATAATTTGGGGTACACATGAATAGTCAGTCATTCATTAAGTGTCTGATACAAGAGTATGATGGCATTCAAAACCCTTTGATTTACTAAAAATTTTATGGTTACAAATTCAGAACCTGTTTCCCATTTTTCCCCAGAAAATAGAACAGAGCAAAATAAAATGTAAGGAAGTGCAGATGTCCACAGATTAAAGGATGATTTTACTTAACATACTGAATTAAATGTTGCAGTAACAAGCTGACTACCAATGTTTTATTAATCACAATAACAGTTTATTTACTTTCTTTGAATGCAGGATCCAATAGGCAACATGTTACAATTCCTTTCTTGGAAGTGTTGAAAACAGTGTTGTAATAAATTAAATTTAAAGGCAGTCGATTAATGACACTAAACAACACTTACTTTTAAATTTTCCATCATGTTTCAGAGACTTTGCCTCCATCATCAACTGGATATCGACTGGTACTCAGTGGTGTAGCTGATGATATTTTGTCATAGATCTCCTCTGGCGGCGGTTCGAGGAACTTGCTGAACAAATCTTTCTGGGGGATGTCGAAATTGAATACTTTGTTTCTATTTTTTGAAATGAAGATTTGTTCCCATGTGGACAGTTCTTGTTTTCCTGATGTATGTTTTAGTAGTTTTGGTTCTGGATTTATGCTGTGATTTATGTTGCTAGAAACAAGAGCAAAGGAACACTTTATGAACATAAAATATAAACAATTAGAAAAATCAGCAGTTGCCACACATTTTAGGGAAAAAAACCTACTTGTAGTTAGGTAAGATTTCTTACTAAACTGTTATACAAAGTCCTCTGTCTTTTTGCCATCTTTTTGCGTAAATGTAAAATAGTTCAGCTGATGTGCACCTAATCATTTAATTTCAAGTTTTTCTTCTACCTTTAATGAATGAAAGGGACTTTTCAATATATAATCCACTCTATTCATTTTAAAACTACACTGCTTTGTCTACCAAACAAATAAGATTCCAACAACAATCACACAAATGCTTAACTTCATCTAACGGGCCACTGCTAGGTGACCCCAAATGTGCTGGTGTGTAATTTATAGTTTCCTAAAAGTTTCAATTTGTTTGATCAAGCTCAAGTTTTCTTTACTGTGTTGAGTTGTCACGAAAGACCTTATTTTATGACTCATTATTTTATAATGCTTCTTGAAATGATACAGCCATGATGCTCTGGCTTTAAATAAGTTTTCATCAATTTGCAGTTCAGTTGCTTTTCTTGTTTCAATATTTTGCAAATAACAGCCTTACACTATGGCATTCTCTGAACGTCTCTGCAGGAATTCTTGAAATATATCATTCTTCAATTTTTTCAACTGTTTTTGGAAAGCACTTTCATGTTCAACAAATTCTTTCATTTTTTATAACTGCATGGTTTATCTTATCGCAACACACCTGCTATACTTGTTCACGGCATAAGAACAGCATGCCTTACAAATGTCATATTAAGTTTGTTTCCTTCCTAATAGAGATATTTTCAATTCTTTCTCTCAGATGTATTAAAAATGTATACAGAACCTAACTATAAAAGCATTTGTAATGTAAATTTCTATTCAAAACATCAATGTCTGTATGGGTTTTCCTAGGTGGTTCACCAACAATATGCCTGCCTTGGTAGCGTAGATGGTAGCATGTCTGCCTCACGTTCAAGAGGTCCCGAGTTCGAATCTCAGCCAGGGTGAGCTACCTGGATAAGATTTTTTCCGGGGTTTTCCTTATTCTTAAAGGCGAATGTCGGGTAACTCTAAGCTCCATGGACCCTGGGCTCATTTGAGCATCATTTCACCCATTCCATTCATCGTCTGATATGACTTAAAAAGTTAAAGGAAGTAAATGATATATTAAAAAAAAATCACCACCAATATCCTCATGAACTCTATCCCATACTTTATCCAAGGTATTGCTCTACTCTACTAAGGGCGTTCTGAATTTTGTCAGTTTTCAGTAGGCAAAATCCAATACCAGATGACTTTGCTTGGGGAATATTATATAGGGTGTCAGTAATGGGGAATATCATACCAAATAACTGTAAAATAAATTGAAGATAAAGTCTTCCATTGTGCTCACGAAACCTTGTGCAGCAGTATAAGTATCTTAATATAATTTTTCGTCAACATTTGCAATAGTCTCAAACAATGAAAAATGTTCTTTTCTATACTCATGGATTCTTCACACCAAATGAGAGCTATAACTCCACTGAGTTTGTGAAATATGCAGCAATCTTTTATGTACGTCATTGCTTCAGGTCTCTTAAAATACTTTGGAAAAAATGTTGCTATCCCATTAACAGCCATGAAGAATATCTACATTATCGAGTATGTGAAACCATTTGTGATAGAACTAAATTTAATCTGCGGGCAAAACAATGCAAAAATAGAGCTTGGAGAAATGATTTTCTTACTTTGGCTTGAAGTCTATTTAAATGGCCTGCATAATAGATGTACCATCTTAAGCCTGAACAACTAGCTTTCTCTCATAGTTAAATTCATCCATGAGATTGCTTGAAATGTTGTATAATACATCAATTGACTGATTGCCTGCAAGTAGTGTAGATGGTAGTGTGTCTGCCTCACGTTCAAGAGGTTCCAATTTTGAATTTCGGGCAGGGTGAGTTATCTGAAATAGCTTTTACTTCTGGCACTTTCCCTTATCCTGAAAGATGAAAATCTGATAAGTGTAAGTTCTATGTACTCTGGGCTCATTTGAGCATCATTTTGCCCATTTCATTCATTGTTCAATATGACTTAACATTGGAGGGTGTTAATTAAAATAAAGTTGACCGATCATTTGAAATATTATGGAGAGATATATTTCTTGAACATTGTCTTCAGCTCCAACGAGTTGGAATAAATTGGCAGCATTGGTACTTTCATCCAAACAAGCTGGTCTCTTAATCTTCATCATTAGAATATTGCTTATTGATTCAAAAGCCATTCTGGATCTTCTATGTAATTCCTTTTGTTGCTGGATTCTGATGACTCGTCATGATCCCTAAATGTCAATTCCTGTTTCCCTAAAAGCAAACAATATGAGTTGGCATTTCATTACTTCCCTAATTTTCCTACTAGTTCGTTGTGCTGATTTTCCTTCATTTTCTTCTGTATATCCAGCAAGTGGTCTATTCTGGATCTGCTAAATATTTTCAGCAGAATGATCCTTTGGGGATGAGTATGGTCAAACTGTGTTTTTAATTGCTTTATGGAGATTTCCCATATCACTGAACCTGCCACTAGACCATATACTTTTTCATTAGCAAATAAGAGTCAACACCAACAGTAAAGTCTTGTTTCTGCAGACAACTGGTAAGCCATTCATTAATAATTACAACATTGAAACCTCTTCATGTGTCCTAGAACAAATGACACTAGAAATATTAAATTTAAGATATCCTGCCAATGAATGGCTACATTACACAGAAAATGAAGCTAGTTACAGTGGAGTAATAAATATTATTATTATCCATTGGTATCCTTGACAACGAAGTGTGTTGACTGAAGATGTGGGCAAATGCTCATGAAATTAATCTCATATTAAGAAGATAGAAGTATTAACATCAACTTCATAAGTGGAAATTAATTACTAAATATTTTTATTTGTATTAGAATGGCTACATGTTTACACTGATGGCTTCAGCTTACCAAATAATGGTGATGCTGGTGCTTTTACAATATGCCCAGTCTTCTCTTACTACAAAAGATTAAGTTTAAATTCTACAGATTTTGATGGAGAAATTTCGGCAATCCTTCAGAGCTTACAAAATCTTCGACATCATATAAGTAGGTAAATTTGAAAAAGTTGTAATATTATCTGACTCCAAAGTAATTATAATATCCATAACATCTGATATAACACCAAAAAATCTAAATATTGCAGAATGTCGCAAAATCTTAAAACAGTGAATTTAAATAAAAGAGTAATAAATATAATTTTGAGTCGAACTAATACTCAGTGCTCCACTTATTGCTAGTATTTAACTAGAACATGTTTTCTTAGAATCTTCCTAACATCATCAGCTGTAGTCGACAACAGCTGATGATATTAGGAAGATCCTAACAAAACACGTTCTAGTTAAATACTAGCAATAAGTGGAGCATTGAACATTAGTTCAAGTGAAGCAGATGTGTAAAAAATACGACTCATCTAAAAATTAATACCTAAAAATGTTAATTTATTTGAAATATATTACATTTGTTCCTTCTAGCTGTATGGCAGGACAATTTAATGTGTTGTTGTTTATGTGATGAAATCCTACAGCTAAACACTTCTCCTTATTTATATATAAACTATTTTCTTTAAACCAAGAAGATGTGTGTAGTGTGACTGCATTTATATTTATTTTTAAAGTGTCATCATTGTTTCCTGATGTTAATATGCTGGTATCATATGCAAATAATAAGTATATTATATTGTTACTTTGACTGTTATCAACAAGATCATTTATATATAAACGAAACATAATGGGCCTAAAACTGAACCTTGTAGAACTCCACAATCAACTGCATGCTCATCTGATAAAAAAGATTTCATCTCATTTGTGCAACTGTTATAATAATCCATTTCCACTACTTTTCTGCTTTTTAGGTAAGAACTGAAACAGTTTTGAGCTACACTTCTTATTCCATAGTAGATACTATGGAATATACTATATACTACCAAGAAAATCCTCTGTAGCAGCTTTCAGACTTGCAACAGGCCACGACTGTCTCAACAAACATTTATTTAGGATTGGTATAGTGAGATCTCTGGGTCCTTTCTATACACCTAAAAAAGATGTGCATGAAAATCACCTACTCTGCTGCCCAACCTTTAGTCAACTCACCAACATAACATCACAATACTGGAGTGCAAGAAAGTGAATGGCTTCATTGGTAACTGCTTAACATTAGATACAACCAACCATTCATTAATAATATATAGTTGTGAATTACAGTTTGGTACATTGTTTTTCATTACATAGTAATGTTTAGGCCAGGTGTTTGTTTTCCTTCCTGCACAATTTTAATCTTCTCTTCATAATTTCGAGAAGAAAAACCTTATGATATAATGTTGCACACCATGCAATCCTCTGTACTTCTATTCTCCGAAGAAAGCGAAGATCCTATCTTTACTCCTCTCCCCATGTTTTGTTGGTCAAGCAGCAAGCATTGGTGTATGCAAGCACATGGTAAAATATAGTAAAACCAAACAAATTAAATGATAAGATGTCAATGATGTCATACCTGTTATCAAATAAGGCTACATTTATTATATAAAATCACTCCTTACATATTCGCTCGAATACACCTTTGCACTGCAAAAGATGATTGAAAGTTCATTCACTTCTGCCCGCAGAAAACAATTGCTTCTCAAGTCAATAAATGACAGGGGTGAACCAAGTGGCAAGATGTGACTTTCAAAGCGACGGAAGTTCCAAATAACAATTTTCATTAAAATAAGAAAGAATAATGACTCAAAGAACAAAGGCTAATCTCCAGTACTCTTTCTATTCTACAGTCACACTTAGGCCCTTCTTGCATTACAAGACTGGTCACACTACAAGCAGACATATTCCTGCTTCCCCACTCCACTCAGACATACCAATTTTTTCTAGAGCTGGCCCACGCCACTAGAACTGATAGCATAAAGTGGAGAAAGTATGCAATTCACACATTTTTTGCTATTTACTTAAAGCTTCACAAGAATTTCCTGTTTATCACTACTAAATACCAATCTACGTAAAGTACCGTTGTTGATGGTTTTAAAATATACTTACAGTTGTATTTAAAAGCGCCACATAAAAAAAAAAACAGACTTACGCGACAAAATCTCTCAGTGCTTCCTATCGAAGAGTAGCAATTGCTTCCGTATATCTAAGAAGCATGGTATTGAAGGTTACCGATGCGCAAAGACAGAAATATTCAGTATTGAATGAGCTCGCGGAACTGGTCACACCTATCTAAGCAGCTATCAAATTGTCCGCAGCACCGCGGATGTTCGCGAATACATTTTGAAAACGCATCCTCAGCAAATAAAATTTGTTTTGCCTGAATTTTCTTGTTTTTCTTGTTTTTTCACCCAAAATTCTTGGGGAAACGGCGCTTCAAGCGCTTCATTGCACGCTTCGCCACTGGCTGAACCAAAACGCTACAAAAACTGAGCCGCGGCGGACAGAGCAGGTACATAGAACGTATGAAATGCTGTTGCTGTGTGATAAAATTGAAAGACCACTGCAAGGATTAAAAATAAAAACACGTCTTTCAAGATAAATGAATATACTTAATTTTGCAAATTTGACAGAGTACGCATTGCTTACCTTACGTACATGAATCACACGTCACTGTGGATGCTGGTGGAGGACACTTCCAACATTTGCTCTAAGAAAAAGCTAATAAACAGTGTATTGTAATCCCCAACTGTGTATTGTATTTTCCCAAAGTTGCACAAGTGTCCTATTATTGGTTCAAGAAGCATGGCCCATTAAATGGTTTGGATTTATATGGATCGCTCTATACAATAAAACGAAAAGCGTGTGCAGTGTACAAAATAGTTATGAAAAATTCATCCTAACTTTAAAATGTATCAGTAAACTGAAAACTGTCGACCACTTTTATTCTAATTTGGAGTGACCATCAAGAATAAGTATTCTATAAATTATATAACTCCATTTTTCTATCTACACACATGGACAAAAGTATTCATGCACCACCATGTTATGAATACCATGCCAGTAGTTATGTACAAATAATGTTAATGGGTATCAGTTTTATTTCTAGATAATTATATTGGAATGCCCGCCATGCAGACATAATGCAGATTTTCCGCTAGTGTGTGTATTAAAAGTACAGGACGAGAATAGGTTTATATGGATTAATCTCTGGACAGAAGTGTTCATCAGCTACTTACTACCCGTGTGGATACACGAGTTGGTTCAGTCGATTAGTACAGATCCCCAGAGACAGATTGACAGCCCTGAGAAATACGTTTTGATATAATGGGACGAAAACAGAAGAAAATATCTAATGGGGAGAGAATAATATTATTCTCAGACTGCATAATCAAGGAAAATCATATTCCGAGATTGCACATCCAGTTGAGGGAAGCCGATCTTCTGTACAAAGCCTAGTAAATAAGTTCAAAGGTAAAACGGTGATGATAATCACTAAAAGGACCGGAAACCTTCTTCAAGAGAGCAGAGGTATACGATTAATGTAATTAAGAGGACTCCTAAGATAAGGTAATCAGAAATGGCAACACATCCAGCAGAATATTTTCACAATCCAGTTTCTTCACCTACAGTAAGACGGTCCTTCGTCAAGATGGATACGGAGCTAGAGTACCAAGAAAGAAACCCTTCATTAGTAAAATTAATAAAAATAAGATGCAGTTTTCATTAGAGTTTGTGGAGAAGAATAATGATTTTTGTGACAATGTATTATTTAGGGATGGAAGTTTCAATATTGTTCATGATGGGTGCATTTTGGTTTGGAGAAAGCCTAATACAGAGTTCGATGAGAAGAACCTCATCACAACTGTAAACTGTGGAGATGATGGTGTGATGAGGTGAGGCTATATGGCTGTCTCAGGTTAAGGGAAAGTAGTTTTCACAGAAGAAAGTATGGACGAATTCATGTATTGAATATCCTAAAATAAAATGTTAAGAAAAGCGTAAAAAATTAGGCATTTCTTGGGAGTATTACTTTCAATAGGACAATGACCCCAAACAAACAGCACAAGTTCTTCGTCTGTGGTTGCTATACAGCATCCCCTACAAATTGAAAACACTTCCACAATCTTCTGATACTAATCCCACCGTAAATCGGTTGAATTATTGATCAGGATGAAGAAACATCATATAACAAGCAAAACTCAATTGAAACTGCTACTACAAATGGAATGGCGACTTATTGAGTCAGAAATCACAAAGAACTTAGTACACTTCATACCCATTGATTAAGAGAGATTATATACAGGAGGGGCAAGCAAACACGCTACTGAACAATGAGAAAATAAGTTCCACGTAGTTAATAAAGAGAATGTGTATGAATAGTTATGTCTAACCAAATATTCCCATTCATAGAGAAGATACGGTTTTATTTTGTACAATCGTATTTATTGCTTAATAAACATTATTCTTCACGTTGTACATTAATGTACTGCCCACGTGTATGTACTTCAAGGTCATCATAAATATTGACTTAAGATTCAATACAATTAAAAACATTGGTGAAGAACACTTATTTGACTGGAGAAATTTAAGTGCAATAAATATGTACAATACTAATCGGAACATTAATTTATAAATAACGTAGGCTACCTTCAGTTTTTAAGTTTCGAAACGGGACTTGAAACCCACAAAGTTGTAAAGCATAGACATATCCCTCTCTTTATGGATAGCAAAATTAATACATTTATTATTAATTAATATAACAAAATATGTTAACACTAACAATAACCTGTTAAACCGATCTGACGTTTACCTCATTGCTGCGAATGTCACACAAGTAATAGAAAATTCGAATATTACACACAAATGTATACAGCAAGAAATAACACCGCATATAAATTACCTATCTGTTGGGTTCCAGCTGAAAAACCACCAGATGAAAAAACTTTCTTTGTTTACCAAAGTCCACAGCCAAAACCCAATACGGTTCTTTGCACATCCAAAACTTTGATACAACTTTCAAACTTATATCACCCAAATGCCTTTGGCGACATTAGCGTCTCTCTGAATTGGTGGACGCTCACAAAACTATGCAAACTTCGGGATGTTTCGGGACGCTTCGGGATAAGTTTCATTGTTATGTTTTTGTCTTCATTATCACCAAGGTAATAAACGGATTAAACTTTGTGAATCCATTAGCAATCAGGACAGAAAAGAGCTATCAGTACGAAAAGATATTTAAAATAATCAAAAATGCCGAATCCAGGTTGTTCCGCCAGTGAGTATTCATAAATAATTCTTATAGATTATAATAGCCTTATGATTTAACACGAAATATCACCAAATACTAGGGTCTTTTAGATATAGTAGAATTTACTCTTGAAAGCAAGTTGGAGTTCGCTACTCTCTTGGTCATTCTATTTAAACAGTTTGATTACGAGGGCATACGATGGTGTCTATGAAACATTTAACGCGCCTAATGCTTTACATTACTTATAAGGATCCATGGAAATAAGATTTAGATGACTCTGCTGTTGACTTCACTTTTTTCTTGCAACAGTATCTCCCTTATGGTTGCTTACACGGTAACACAATATCCTCCTTTGGTACATTATAGTTTCCGAGAGCACACATGGAAACGATGGCCAGCAAATCAGCGTTTTTTGACGTACATGTAGTTTGTTCCAGTATATTCTCCACGGAACATGGCATACTTGAAGTAGAGGTCTATATGCATGGTCATTCAATAATTAGTAGCAACATTTGAATTAACAAGAAAGAGAACATTTTTAGACCGGTCACGTTATTTTCTAAAGTAGCTTTCTCCAATATGTGTAACCCGCCTTTACACTTCAGGAAGATGATACCCTCCACACGGTCTTGTATTAATCTTCGAACCGACCACTTTAATCCTGCACTAACTGCTTGTCTGGTTCCAAAGCGAACTCCTCTAAATGGCAATTTCAATTTCGGGAAAAGGTCAAAATTGCATGGACTCATAGGAGCGTAGGAGAATGTTTCAGAATTACCCAGTTCCTCTGGGATATAAATTCACCATAAGAAAGCGAAAACCATCACTCGACACAATAGGACTAGAATTCAGGAGATTTTCAATGATCACGACGTACAACTGGTGGTAAATAGTACTCCAGAATGTAACTAATATACGCCATTCCCATGATTTCCCGCAGGAACTGAGCGACAAGGCAACCTCAAAATCATAAGCAACTATGAACATGACCAAGTAGACCCTGGTCTTCCTCATGGGTGTAGGAAATAATATTTTTGTAGCCACTTATTTGGTTGTCTTTTCAATTTTGATTGGGAGCATCGTAACCAGGTTTTATCTAAAGTCATATGTCGAAGGAAATCTCGTCATCACGTTCATAGTCCATAGGTGAACAAATCAATGAATTTGTTAACTATATTTGGTTACATTTACACATATAAGGTATTGTTTTATTTTATTTGGGTACTTCAAATTTATCTAAAGGTCACATACAACCGAACATGGGTTATGTTGTATATGTGACTCTTCCGTCTCGTTTATTTCCTACTTTTTCCCCCTAATCTACTTATTCCCACTTTCCCCTTTGAGTTGTAATTTTCTGTCCTCTCTTTATTCACTTTCCCTACTCAACTTATCTACTCCACTTTGCTCTTGTTACTCAATCTTCCTTTTACACTTCCCTGATCTGTAGCTCGTATTCATTACGTATTTCTTTATAGTCAGCGGCAACACAGAAAAGTAAATTAAGAAATAAAATAAAAAATTGCTGGTTCAATATTTATATTAGACCTATCCTTCTGCCCTTGGTAGTCCTCTATGGCATGTTTATTAACACTGCAATTTCACCGATTGATATTTTTTCCGGTTTGATTTATTGTTTCTTTGAGCAAGGAGGATGACCACAGGTTGGGTGCCTGTGGTTTATTAGAGCCCAATTAGCCGATTTTCCGAGTTCCAGTAACAATAGAGAGACAGTAATCCGGAAGGAAGAAGTCCAGGACGACCGAGAAAACGATGGAAAGAGGGTTATCATCGTCATAGAACAGGCGATACACCTAATGTAAAGAGGAGGATGAGCAGGAGGAGGATGAGGAGAAGAAGAAGAAGAAGAAGAAGAGGAGGAGGAGGTGGAGGAGGAGAAGGAGGAGGAGGAGGAGGAGGAGGAGGAGGAGGAGGAGGAGGAGGAGGAGGAGGAGGAGGAGGAGGAGGAGGAGGAGGAGGAGGAGGAGGAGGAGGAGGAGGAGGAGGAGGAGGAGGAGGAGGAAGAATATTGTTTCCATGTACAGTGTGGACAATGCACTCAGTTTTTCAGTTTCCGTTCTGTTTCTGAGAATGATTTTAATTCTACCTAAAGCTGAAAATCAGCGCTCACAAAAGTTAATGCATGTGAACGCTTGCCAATGCTCAAGTGGAGAGGTGTTGCTAAGCGTGGTGCGTGTATCGGCAGAGGTTCTGTACATAGCACGTTTTACATGCCAGCAAAGGCTCTGCCTATTTTTCCCGTAATTAAACAACACATTACATATTTCTAAAACAATAAAATCTTATCTTGAGACACGCCACAGCAGTGGAACAGTAAGCACGGTTTCCAGTCCAGTGACTCGCCTTCCAACTTTGTGGGTCTTTACCGGAGATTGAAATACAGGCAAGCTCACCTTTTCAAAGCGTGAAGCTGCTTCACTACAAATTCGTGACACTGTGTGTACACTACCTACACCACAAGCTTCCACGGTTAATTGCTGTTTTTTTTTTTTTGTGTGTGTGTAAAATCTACATTAGTTCTATATTCTGGATTAGAGAGCTTTCGTAGAAACTTGTTCACATTACCTAAATATAATTTTTCTGCCCTGAGAATGAATAATCACTTCACGTTTGAAGATCGAAAAAAACACTTCTCCCAGTTTCGAGGGACATGTTCACGCACTGGGATCACAAACACTGGAGAAAAGATATGTGTATAATAATAATTTAATGTAATATTAACGATATTTCAGCTCGAGTTCGACACATGACTTAACGATGCCACACAGCACAGAGGTGTCGTTGAAGGTTGAACCTGCTCTTAAGAGGAGGGGCCTTCGACTTTTTGCCATTTCGGGACCTTGTCCCTTACTGGCATGGTGGTGAGTTTTGAGATATGACGGTGGGTAGATGGTGGTGAATACGTAATGATTTTTTAAATTATATAATTAGGTTGTTCGGGATTTGAAGTGTAATGGATAGCTCAGAATAACAGCAGCAGTGGTGTCGTTGAAGGTTCAACCTCCTCTTCAGAGGAGTGGCCTTCGACATTTTGCCATTTGTCCCTTACTGGCATGGGGGGCTTAACGATGCCGTTCACTTTAACAAACTAACACACCACTACTCTGCAAACGAACCGGACATAAGGCAACTCAGTCTGCTTCAAACTGCGTGACTTTTATTTGCATAGTAGGTGCATTGTTTATTTATGTTTGAAATAAGTATTGTGAGGTAGGAATGTCATTGTCCGTGTTGAATGGATGGATGTTGGGCAACCATAATCATGTGAAGATAAAAGATGCATCGCTCGCGTCCTAAGTATCGTAGAGACAGCATTTTTGTACGGTCATGATCAGAAAATCAAACTTTTTCTTATTATAAGACTGGCATCTGTCATTTTCAAATATTTATACGAGCGTAATCAATGAAGATAATGCTCTCAGCTCAGGCGCGTGAGTTGCGTCTGCCACATTCGGCAGCCTGATAGGAGGGTAAGCTTAGGGTTGGCTGGAGTCCACAGTACGGCCCGCCTCCATATGCCGTTAACTTTTGCGAGGATTATAATTTCAATACTTTAATGCATTCGGAGAAAGTATGCAACATATTGTTTCGCAGGAAGAACAGCAACAATGGCAGGGCGGCAGAAGCGGCGCCCAAACCCCAGCGAGAATGCAAAACTTGAAGTGCAGTCCTCAGTTTTGGAGCATTTAATGTAGGGTATGTTTTAATCTAGCAAATTCTGTTTTTAGAAATATGGCATCATATTCTCTAAAACTGTGAATAATAATAATTTTGAAGCACCCAGATGAGCAGAGAATCTGAATCTATCTGCAAAGATGCTCACGGTTATATCGCACAGCTCAAGAGCGGTTATGCGACTTTTGTATTATCACTGGAACGCTTCTTGCTAAGGGGTTCACTTGTTGTCACACCCCGTTCTTCATAAGCCTTGTGTACATTGGCATCACCACAAAATCTTCTCAGGGAAACGTTTACTTCTAATGCATCAATGTTGCTCTGTTGAATACAAAGGAAAGAGCTACATGATGCATGATTTGTGATAGAATGTTAGCCAAAATAAGAATTGTGGATTGGTAAATATTTGCACAGATCCTGCTGCATTACTGTTTCATGTTTGTCACCACTGGATTGGAATACGCTATGGAGGGGATTCGGCACTATGACCAGTCTTAATCTATTGTACCTAAGTTCCAAGTGGGACACCCATTACCAGGGATGAGGTGAGATGAAAGCGAGGGCGGACGACCCAAGAAGACATGACAGTGCAGAGGGCAGGTTCCCTACGATTTACCAGTTGGAAACTCCCCTGGCAGGCCAAACTGGCTTCCCATGTGCCGTAGTCTGGAACGTTCCACCAGGTCGGCCCGGAGAGAGTAAACCATCCTACCGAAGGAGTGAGTGTTCATCCAGAGCATATCATCCTGCTATAAGCGCCGAGACACCCGCCGATACTTCTACCCTGAAAGAGACCACCATATGAGAGATGATGTGAAATGATGATGGAGATGAAATGGAGGGACAGGAAATCCGGGTGATGTAATTAACCTACCCAGCATTCACCTAGCGACCAGGGAAAACCCCCGAAAATACCCATGGGTCAGATGGGCCAGCCACAGGAATCAAATGCGGGACACAGATGAAACTGCCTGAGCCTTCCACACAGTGTCTGTCACCATTGTCTTATCTCGAATATATTAAAAACATTAAACCATAGGTTCTTTGTGTTCTAGATAGTCAATTTACAAGATTAGAAATAACTCTACACATGAGCCCTTAATCACATCATGAGCTTAACATTAAGTACAATTAAAGCTATTCTTGTCATAATTCAAGTTGCATAAACATTTGTGTATGAGGAAAGCCTTTAACCTCCATTTAAACTGCTGTATTAAGATGCAAGCTATTGATTTAATATCAGATGGCAGTTTATTGTAAAGCTTAATTCCTAGTATATGTACATCATTTTGAGATAGTTTTAATTACACTGGCTCTATGGTAATTCATATTGATTCTATGTTATGTTAATGTACCTGACTATTTTTAACTGGATTACACTTGTCCACAATAAATGTTATAGCTGTGTAAGCACACAGAGAGTAGATAGTGATTATTTTTTATTTATAAAGGTCTCCCTGGAAGATTTTCTTGTTTTTAGATATGATTCTAATACACAAGCAATTTATCCATGTGTTTTAGCTGCTGAACCCCATATTTCTATTCCATATATTAGATACAGATAGATGCATCCATAGTATATTAATTTTAAGATATTTGTATTGTTGTACTTGCTAAAATATCTTAAGGGTTATAATGATTTACTAATTTTTCCACACATGTTTTCAATATGATCAGCCCAAGTTAGTTGATTATCTAATACAATATCCAAGAATTTATGTATTTTTACTTCTGACACAGTCACTCTTTACCTTTAGAATTATATTACCAGTGTACTTTCTTAGCATGTTGAATTGCATCATATCGGTTTTTTGCATATTACAATGTAGGTTGACAGTTTGAAAATAGTTCAGCAATTCAGAGGTAGTGTTGTTCAGAGTGGTGTTCAACCTTTCTATTGATTTATTCCAGCATATGGCTGTTGTATCATCTGCATAGGTTACAACAGTAGTGTTTGGTGGAACCTTTGTCATTAATACATATAATAAATAACAATGGACCCAATACAGAGCCTTGTGGTATGCCAAATTTAACAATGTCTAATTTTGGTTTTATCTTTTTTATGTATTTCCATTTTTATATGCTATCTCAGATGTTTTCTGCCCATCAGGTAAGTATGATTTAGATCAAGGGGAAGGCCCCTTATACCATAGCTCTCAAGTTTGCTAGTTAAAATATGATGGTCAGCACAGTAGAAGGCTTTAGACAAATAAAAAAATAAGGTGCCAACTTTCTCATTGCTTTCCAGTTTCCCAGTTATTTCATGTATGCATTGATTAATGGCCAAAATTGTAGATCAGCCCTTCCTAAAGCCATGTTAAAAGCTTTTTAGTACGTTAAATTTACTTAAATATTTGTCTAATCTTATCAATGAAATTCTTTCAGTTTAGCTACTTCAGATAATTTATTGGTGTATAGTTATTCATGTGTTGTTCATTCTCAAAAGTTTACAGATAAGTTTTAAAGGGAATGTTACTTCTTGTAACATTTAAATATGCCCAGCCAAAACCTGAGCACTTTTATCAATTATCTCGAAAAATCTCTAAAATCTTTCGGAAACCTCCCCATCAATTTCGTTTAAACCCAATGTTATTTTGTTTTGCACAGTTAACTGTTGCTTCCTCAGTTGCAGTGACAGCCAGTCTACCCTACATATTACACTTTCTAAACTGTTTCTAGATGTTTTTTTTAGTATGCTATCAGTTATAGCTGTATAGTTAATTAATCCTTTGAATATACCCGGATTGTCTGAACCATCTTTCTCACCGTGACTCCTTCTTCTTCTGTAGCGCTACAGCCCAACTTGAGCCTTGGCTTCTCTTAAGCGTTGCCTCCATTTTTCCCTATTTATTGCATCTCTTTCCAGATTCCTGCTATTCAGTAAGTTTCTTGCATCTATTCTCACCCCATCAAACCATCTCTCCCTTGGTCAGCCAACTGCTCTATTCCCAAACTTTTTGCCTTTTAACGCTTTTAAGGGTATACTTTGGTCATTCTTTCGTAATACATGACCAGCCCACTGAAGTCTTCTTAATTTAACTATTCTTGTTATATCTGGCTCCTTATATATGCCATATATTTCGCTGTTATATCTATGTCCCCATAATCCATTATCATTCACTGGTCCTAAGATTCTTCTCAAAATCTTTCTTTCAAAGACACATAATATATTCTCCATTTTCTTTGTCATTACCCTTTTTTCACATCTGCATGTCGATATTGCTCTTATTATTGTTTTATACAATCGTACTTTTGTTTGTCTGTGTATGTCTTTAGATCTGAATATTGGTAATAATGTGCATGCTTTATTTGCCTTTGACTGCCTATTCTTTATCTCATATATTCCATTATTATCATTACTGATTATTGTAACTAAATATGTAAATTCTTGAACTGCATTTACTTTTATTAGGTCTATCTGCTGTCTGTTATTGTTCAAGTTAGGCTTACGTGTCTGTATTAACATTTTAGTTTTCTCCATATTTATCTGTAAACCAATTTCCTGTGTGTTATCCTGTAGTTCTTGGAAGGTTTGAGTTAAATCTCTTTTTGTTCTTGCCATTATATTTATGTCATCAGCATAAGCCACTAATTGTACTAATTTGTGTATTAGGGTTCCATCCGTATTTATCTTTAACTGCCTTATTACATGCTCTAGGGCAATATTAAAGAGTAATGGGGCCAGCCCATCCCCTTGTTTTAAGCCTTTTGTTGTATATACTATGTCAGTGAGTTCTTCTTGTATTTTAATTCTAAAAGCTGAATTATCCATGGTTACTTTAACCAGTCTCACCAGTTTCTTTGGTATCCGGAAATTCAACATGATATTGTATAATTTCTCTCTACTTATGGAGTCATACACTTGTTTAAAATCTATGAAAAGCTGGTACATATCTACTTTATGCTCCCATAATTTCTCTAAAATTATCTTAATCGTGAATAATTGGTCTATTGTTGATTTACTTTTTCTAAATCCTGCCTGATATTTGCCTATTATTTATTCTGTATACTGTTCTAGTCTATCCTTAAGTAACATCGTCAACACTTTATAGCAATTACACAATAATGATATGCCTCTATAATTTGTACATTCTAACTTATCTCCTTTATTTTTATATATTGGGCACATTACACTCTGCTTCCAATCCTTTGATATTTCTTCATTTTCCCACACTTTAATTATTATTTTATGCAATTGCTTAACAATATGTTCACTATTACCTTTAATTAACTCTGATGGTATTCCATCAATTCCAGGTGCTTTATTGTTTCTTAACTTGGATATTGCCATGTGTAAGAAATACGACTCATCTAAAATTTAATATCAGGTTCTTGTTTACTACCAATCTTTTTTTCTTTCTGCAGATTTTATCAGCTTCTCTCCTTTTGTTTCTGTACAACTCATGCTTTTGGCGGGTAGGTCTGGATATATATTCCATATATGCCTTATTTCTAACTTCTATCATTATCCTACATTCTTCATCGAACCATTCATTTCGTTCTCTCTTAGATTCCATTCCTAGGACTTCCTGTGCTGTATCTATTATTTGTTCTTTAAAATGTTTCCATGCTTCATCTACATCTACTGTATCTTCAATAGCATTGCTATTTAGTTTCTTATTTATTTCTTCCTTGTAGTTATTTAATATTTTCTCATCCTTTAATTTGGAAGTGTTTATTTTATTTTGACTTTTACCTTTTCCTTGTTTTAACTGTTTTATTCTAGCCCTATGTCTGACACCAACTAAATAGTGATCCGAGCCACAATGTGCTCCTCTCTTGGATCTCACATCTAATACATTAGATGCATGCCTTTTATCAATTAGTATGTGGTCAATCTGATTTGTCGTGCTTCCATCAGGAGATACCCATGTCTGTTTGTGTATATCAGGATGAATATAATAAGTTGAGCTAATTATCATATTCTTGCTAAGTGCAAAGTCTATAAGTCTTTCCCCGTTTACATTTGTCAGGTCATGTAGGCTATGTTTCCCTATTGTATCCCTATATATTTGCTCCTTCCCAACCTTTGCATTGAAATCTCCCATGATTAGCTTAACATCATTATCCGGCGTTAAATTATAGACATCTTCTAATTTATGATAAAATTCATCCTTCGTTTCTTCAGGCTTATCTTCTGTGGGAGCATGTGCATTTATTATGGTTATATTCTGAAATTTAGTTTTTAATCTAAGAGTGCACATTCTTTCATTCACAGATTTAAAATCAATTACACAGCTTTTTATTTTCTTGTTCACTAAGAAGGCAGTTCCAAATTCATGCTGTCCACTGTTATTCCCACTATAGAGGATAGTGTGTCACTTGTAGTCATATACCCCTTTTCCTATCCATCTTGTCTCTTGAATTGCGACCAGATCCAGCTTATATTTATCTATTTCATCTAATAATGCTTGAAGCATTCCAGTTTTATAAAGCAAGCGCATATTCCATGTACCAAAATCATTGTCCATTCATCTTGCCATGTTCTTTCTCCGTGTAATCCGTTCAATCCGAAGCAGAACTTTAAGTTTCTGAGTGATAGGGTTTTACAAGGGGGGGCACTAGCCGCCCGCCAAACCCCCAACCTGGAGGACCAGGCCTCCATATTTATGACCCCTGGAGGCAGGGTGGCCTGGTTATACCCCCAGACACTGGGTTGGCTGATTGCGACCCGAGGGCTGGGCAATGGGGTCGCCCCATCCTTATGCCGATTGTGACTCCTTAGTGCAAGTTTAAATTCACCACAGAATTTAATAGCATCTATATTGCGCGATAGAATCTGTGTTTTCCACTTGTTCATTATACTTGCAAATATTTTTGCGAGGACTGAGGAGATATATTAATCTTTACGTCAGGAGCACTTGTCCCAAGACATATTCTGTTAGAGGGGTATTCCATTCCTACCATGCTCTGCCATCAAAATGTATAGTACCCGAAGAGCTTTCCAGCTCAAATTGCAAATTCTATGCATAAAATTCTGCACATATTTAATGTAATGATACACATTATTACTATTGTTAATAATGAATAATTTGGGAGGTCATGAACCCCTGTGCCCTATATACCGTCTGATTATAGCCTCACTTCTATGTCTTCTGATGTCTGAGTTAACTTATCTCTAATTACTAATATTTATTATTTGATATTGAACTTATTTTCTAACTCTTTTACCAACTTCTGTTTAATGCTTTTAGTTTCTTCAGCAGTTTCTTTCTACTTTTAAACATACACTTAACACAACAGTCTCACACACAGATTAGTAAATCTACCCCTCAGCCAGCAAGAATATCAAAACGAATACCATCAAATCTTAAAAATTGCAATTAAAAATGGATATGGAAAATACCTTGTAAATAAAAAACTAAAATCATTCAAACTTCAAAAGAGATTAAAACAGATCACAGCTCTCACACCAATAAAACAAGAAATTAGATTTGCTAAATTTACTTACCACCCCTGGGCCACAAAAAAGTTCCAAAAAATATTCAAGAAATACAATATAACATTGGCACCAAAAAACAATTACAACATTAAAAACTTACTTCACAGTAATAATACTGATAAGATAAAACCAGAGGAAAAGTCAGGCATTTACAAGATTAAGTGTAAAGACTGTGAAAAAATTTACATAGGGAGGACAAAAAGAAACATAGGCACTAGAAAGAAAGAACACTTCAGGCACTTAAGATACAAAAATATTGATAAGTCCGCAATAGCAGCTCATTTCTGGTCTGAAAATCATGAAATTGAAGATAGCACAGAATTACTAAAATACGTACAAAAACATAGTGAACTCGTCATATGGGAGAGGATATACATAGAAAAACATAAAAACCAACTAATGAACTTTGAAATCCCGCCAGAAGAGAATCCCACATTTAAGTTCATCACTAAATCAACAGATGGCAGCAGCAACCCCAGAATTACCCACACCACTGGATCAAGCTTTAGTCGCATAAGAGCGAAGATGCAAACAATGATTTGCGAAACATGTCCTCAAAATAGGTACGAAAGTGAAGCAGATGTGCAATAAATACGACTCATCTAAAAATTAATAATTTTTCGCTTCACTGTGGTGTTCCAATACAGTTAAATCTCGATATACACTTAACATTTTATCGCCTTTTTTTCCCACTTTTATTTCCCAGTCAAAGTGAACCATTATTCATTTCATCACTATACTTCATCACTCACCACCCTACTACACCTTCCTTTCATTTTCATCATATTCCTTTTACCCCATGCTTTTACCTCCTTTATCACATGCTATGTTTCTTCAGACCTCTTTGTGCCTTTTGGTTCCTTATACAGAGTGAGTAAAAAGTATGGAGCAATACTTGTAACTATGTTATAGTTTTATGAAGTGATATTTTTTAGGAAAGATGTAAGATATCAGATTGTTTTCATATTGCTATGTTTGAGAATAGGGCATGAGTTTTTTAATAGCAACATTTTTTTTTTTGGTCCGTCCTCAGGTCTTGGAACATACAGGTAGATGCTTTTTTCAACTGTAATTTGTAACACATTTTTGCCTTATTTTTAATACTTCCAGTTTCATTGAATTTTTTTAAAATTTTGCTTACCATAGAATGAGTAATCCTTTGTTCTGGATGAATTTCATTAAACAAAACACAAATCTCTTCTTGGGTCCTCCTCCTATCACCATATCCAATCACCATTAGTATTTCAATTAGTTGTCTTTCTGTAAGGCGTGGCATGACTAATTACTTTCAGGAAGATTTTGCAATTGAGTAAGCATTGTTGTCCTTATCAGTGTAGCTTTTGTCTGTATTTGTTCAATCCAAAGCCACATATTGATGTAGCTTACTATATTGCTTAATTCAAAACCTACTCAATTTTCCTTTGCTCAGCACACATGCAGTAAGGTCTTAATAAATTTAAATTGTGGTTTGAAAGGGTATTTGTACGCTTTGAGACTTGAGGACTGGATGAGTGCAGAAAAAAAGAAATGTTGCCATTCAACACAAAAAAAAAAATCTCACCAGGCAATCGCAGATTTTCC
The DNA here is from genome assembly GCA_030765055.1 of Mantis religiosa. NCBI lineage: Eukaryota > Metazoa > Arthropoda > Insecta > Mantodea > Mantidae > Mantis > Mantis religiosa. The sequence goes on along the minus strand of CM060955.1, from coordinate 116,292,550 downwards.
TCATCTTTAGATTAACTATATGAAGCATCATACCAGCAACAATTCCAGCTTTCCAGGTTTCTTGCTACAAGTCCATCAGTGATGTTCTTCCAGTAGTGCTCTAAGAGCCTTTGCATGCACATTATCATCTGCTGATAGTGGTCTACCCGCTCCACGTCTTTGACATGTAACATGTTATCCAAATCTACAAAATACATGTGCTCACCTAGCGACGGTATGATATGGTAAAGTTGCTGTACTACAAATTTCTAGTAATGCTGCACAATATTGCCGAGCATTCTTGCCTTTTGCAAGCAAAATTTTTAATAAAGCATTTCTTTGTGTCCTAAAGATCTTAGGACACTACGGATAACTGTCAACAAATTAAACTCACTACAAATATCTTATAAGTAAAGTTACTATACCAAACTCAGTTAAGACATGCCATACACTCTTCCTTGTCAAGTTTATCAACTTGCATCGTTTACTGCTGACAGCACTACATGCAAACACTGTTGCTACCAATTGCTGAATAACTTGGTCTGTATATTTTTGTTTTTAATGATGTCAAATATGGGAGTATGGGTAGATCAGCATTTAGAGTGGGAAGCACACGTAAAGAATCTAGTCATAAAGTTAAATAAATTCTACTTCTCGTTAAGAGTAATAAAAAAATGAGTTGAATGCAAGTGACATGAGAACCTTATATTTTGCATATGCAGAAAGTCTAATGAGGTATAGCATTATATTCTGGGGGGACAGTAGAGACAGTCACTTGGTTTTTAAAGTACAAAAAAGGATTGTTAAGATGCCTAATGTCAGGAAAAAAATATGACTCCTGCAGGAACTTCTTTAAGGAATTGGAAATTTTGACTCTGCCCAGTCTGTTCATATACTCTTTGCTATGTTATAAAAAACAAAATCTTGAAAATTTCACCACAAATAATCAAATACATCATCATAACACCAGAGGTAAAACAGACTTAAGAACAATAACACATATAACTACACTTTATTCCAAAGGAGTTAGATATTCAACAGTCACTCTGTATAATAAACTACCGGCCAATCTGAAAAACATAAAATCCATGAAGTGTTTCAGGCTATCGTTGAAACAAATTTTACTAAGCGATTCATATTATGACGTAAATGAGTTTCTAGATTCACTGAAGTTGCCCATATAATTGTATATATTTGTGATACCATTTTAAATGTTGTGTAGCTGTAGAGCCATGCAACTGTATATATTTGAGTTCATGCTTAGATGTTATTAATTACACTTGATGCAATTTATTTTTTATTCAATGCTACGACTGTGTAAGAATTTCATACCACAGAAGTTCTTTTACATGTCAGTAAATTTAATGACATGGGGCAGTAGCTTTTAAGCACACTTAAAAAAACATTGGTCTGCATCGGTTTTGAAGCTGAAACCTTGGGATCAGATCAGCAACTAACCAACTGAACAGAACTCTATAGGAGTATCTGCTAATGATGGCTAATTTGTTAAAGGATGCAACTTATATTTCCATTGTGTGTGGGCAAACTAACTGAAAATGATATTTATCAGTAATTTAAGGGATGCAAGTTTTATTTTCATTTAAATAATGTTGGTCAGGAAAAGCATTTTGTCATTCAGATGGCCTTAGTATTGCCAGTTTAAGGTATTTTGCAGTCTTATTTACCTGATTTTAATGCCAAGTGGACTTTAGGAGGATTTATAGAAATTGTATACCAGCTCAGCATTCACTAATGCACTAGGTAACCTTATAATAAATTGTAATCAGGTTTGCTGGAAAAATAATTTCATAATTCCTTTTCAATACAACTTTAGCTTATACCTACTTGTTTCTGTTTCAGAGTGCCTCAGAAACAGAGCAAAACAGTATTTTAGCATGTGGCAAACCCGCATACCATAGTTAAATTAGTTTGGTTCTAATTTGAGCTTAATTGGAGCTATGAGTTCTCTTGTCCTCAGGTGAATGGTTTTAGGAAATGGGTTTTTGTGATTGTTGTTTGCTACTCAGTCGTATTAATAATACTTGGTTTGTTGTAGAATTATTTGGTTTAATTCTTGAATCAATGTTTGTTTATCGACTTGGATCGGTGACCACCTTTCAGACTTCGAAATCTTCGCTTCTCTTCTCAATGCACATGAACACATTCTTCCCATCGTAGTATCATCTTGTAAGTAAGGTTTCTCTATACGCTCTTCCTGTCGTAGTATCAACTTTTAAGTAAGGTTTTTCTACACGTTCTTCCTGCCGTAGTATCAACTTGTAAGGTTTTTCTACACGTTCTTCCTGTCGAAGTATCAACTTGTAAGTAAGGTTTTTCTACACGTTCTTCCTGTCGTAGTATCAACTTGTAAGTAAGGCTTTATTTTACTTCACTATTCAGTTTGAACCTTATTCTAACCCCCTCTATAACTTTATCATGTGACTAAACTAGCTCACCCTTCTCAAATGTTACATTATTGTTTTTCATTTTATTGCGAATTTTCGTATTGGTTTTCAAAACTCATATGACTCACTGACGTTCCGCCCACCCTTAGTTGTGGAACGCCTACCCTGAGTTGTTTCTAACGGTATGCAGCGTTACCAAATCAGCGAAGTAAATCTCTTTAGCGTTCATGCTCAACTGCATTTTGAAAGTCCTTTGTCCCAAAACATTCCTAGCCGAAAGAATACAATAGTCTTCAGACATTGAACTTTTACTAACACAAAGAAGGTAACGGCTCTTCTTTCTTGTCTCTGCGATGTGTACAGATTTTTACAAGAATATTTTCTCTTTCTTGCCCGGATACTTAAATATATGTTATATTAAATTATATTCTCCCTTTCTTATTCTTTAAGTCAACTGCTATTTTAATCATTCTAATTTCATATTATTATAACAAGATCGTTATATTAGTTTAGCAAAGCATTTCTATTAATTTATCTTCTCTTTTAATTATTTGACTTCGATTAATTCACCGCCTCCTAATCGCTGCCTGATACTGTGGTTACAAGCATTACATATTATGTATTCCATTTTTACCCCAAGAAATTTGAGTGTTGATGAAATACCTGTTTAATTAAGGAATGCAGAAGATGAAAGAACCTACATGACCACTTAATAAATAGTGTGACTAACTTTTGAAATCAGAATATCTATATTAAATAAAGTTGCTAAATTTTTATTTGCAGATCAAGCAGGTGGCTGTCAATGTGGGGACACATGTCCCTGTGCCGATTGTCCCTGCAAAGAATCAAGGGATGAAGCGGCAAGTGCTCCAGAAAAAAATTAAAGGTAATTTTCAAAAACAATAAATAGGCTATACTGTCAAAAGTGTAACAATTGAAAGAAGTGTGGCGACATTGAAGCATAAGTTAAAATAAAATAGAATCAAGAAAATATTGACACATTACTTCACTCACACTGTTTTTATAGGACATGTTTCAAGAGCTGTTGCTGTGAAAAACAATATAAGTGAAGTAATGTGTCAATATTTTCTTCATTCAGTTTTATTTTAGGCTATATATGTTTGAAGGAATGGAAGTTGAGCCATAAGTAATTTAATGATGCAAATAAAAATACAATATTTTGATGTGTAGTTTTACTTGATTAATTTCAAATGTCTGATAATTATACTTTCACATTAGCTGTTTAGAAACTAAGGTTGAAAAGTTAAATCAAAGTTGAGTCTGATGTGCCCTCTTTATTCTGAATTAATATTGTCAAATGTTGTATGAATAGTAAACCAATAGAGGCAGTCAAAAACTTACCAGAAAAAAATTCAGTTGTTAAAACGTTAAATCTATGTCAAATAAATGATGTAGCATTAATAAATTCTGAATGTGTGCATTGTCCAAGTTTTAGAGCAATTTAAAAAATTTGATGGTTGAAATACTAAGTCATCATTCATGTATTTCTCATAAGGTCATGGAGCCCGCCTCGGTAGCATGTCTGCCTAACGTTCAAGAGGTCCCGAGTTCGAATCTCGGTCAGGGTGAGTTACCTGGATAAGGTTTTTCTGGGGTTTTCCCTTATCCTAAAAGACGAATGTTGGGTAACTCTAAGCTCCATGGACCCTGGGCCCATTTGATCAATTTCATCCATTCCAATCATTCATCGTCCGATATGACTTAAAAAGCTAAAGGACATAAATTACACCAAAAAAAAAGTCATGGAAGAATTTGCAATATTAAAGACGCATATACATTAATATATCCCAAAAACCTATGTACTACTCACACACTTTATCTTGAGCTTCTAGATTTATCCAGTCATATATTAAATATCATGGGAAAACATGAGTTGTAGCTTCAGCAACTGTTATTTTCCAAATTAACCAATGATTAAAGTAAAATACTTAACTCTTTTCTTATTTTCAGAGATCGGAATTTTCAGTAGATAGGAATCCATCTACTTCCGATAAGTAAGTATGTTAGTTTTATTCACTGTAGGAATATATAGTATTTATAGCTTCATCAAAATTGTACCCATAAGAATAATATAATTTCTATGAGTAATAGTCATGAACAATACAATAGTAATTAAAAATAATACAATAGTAATTAAGGATAAAACAATAGTAATTAATGTACAAGTATGCAAAGAATACTCAAGTCAAATAACTTTTAATGTGTACATTTTTTAACAACTGGATTATAAGAGATATAACTTTTACAAAAAAAATCATTACCGACTTTATTTATTAATATTACTGCTTAAAAACTCATCTGTTGTCTATGGCATTATTTTTAGTGGGATATTTTTACAACTTTTTTGAAATTCTTATTATTTAGATTTTTTTAGTTTTAGCTGGGAATTTGTTATATAGAATTATTCCTTTGTGAGCTATAACATTTATACTCAGAGTGAGGTGCTGAGATTTAAGTGTATACTTTTACTGTTCCTGGTATTGTTTGTATGACAATCTGAATTAGTTCTAAATAATGACCTACTTCATAAATACTTCATAAATATGAATACTCTGAATAGGTAGGATATGAAATTCCTGAAATATTGACATACTCTCTGTTCTTTTGTGAAATTTTAAAATTATTTTTAACATTATTTTTTGCATTTTAGCAAAAATGTGATATCACATTAGAACCAGCAGAATATGGTTGTCTGAATGCATAGCACAGTTGATTTAGTTTTTCTCCTAGTTGCTTTATATTTGCTCCCAGTTTAGATTGCAATCAATCCATATTCCCAAAAAGTGTGTATTCTGATTTTCAGTTACAGAGGAGCTATTTATGAAAAACTGGATGGGATCATACTGAGTTTTTTGACTACAAATGGAGACAGTTTTATCTGTTTTAGCTACCAATTTATTATATAAAAACCACTGTTGAATTTCTGTCATCGTCTTGTTTAACATAGCTTGCAGATCACTTAAATGTTTATTACCAATTACCATATTGATTTTATCTGCAAATAATACTGTGTTTGTATGCGTTAAATTCAAGGGAAGATCATTTATATAAACTAAAAGCAACACTGGGCCCAGAGTACAACCTTGAGGAACTTCTCTGTTTATCTTTTTCTGTGTGGATTTTATATTTCCTATTTCAAGTGGTTGTTCCCTTTCCTTCAAGTAAGATTCAAAATAGTTTTCTGCTTGCATAGGTATTTAGTGCTTAAGTTACTACTTGAGTTGGTTAAGCACAAAAATAAATCATTAAGATATTGCAAGAGAACAGCAGCACAGGTAACATAATGCACTGAAATGCACAAGTGGTAACATTGGAGTATGGACAGTAATGGTCAGTTAGTACTTGAGCAAGATGGATCTTCTTGAATCAGACCATCTGTATGACTTGATTTTAGGTCTTAATATGAAGTGTGCAAGTATTACTGTTGTACAGGTCACTATAAATTCTTGGAGACCTGTCAGGAAGTTCAAATGGGACAAGTATGGTATAAAAATAAATGGAAAGAAGCTGTCACACCTCAGATTCACCCTGCTTTGTTTGCCAACACTTCTAAGAAAATCCAGCAGATGCTACAGAGCTAAATAGGGCTAGCAAAACAGCAGGAGTATCAATAAACTTCACCAAAACCAAACTAATGTGCAAAAGACCAGCAGACCCAATTAAGAGGGCTGTTCAATAAAAAATGATCACAATTTTTTTTGACAACGTACCTTTACTCATCTTCATAATTTTGATGGTCCTTCTCAAAATAGTCTCCCCTGAATGCGATGCACTTGTCCCAGCATTTGTGCCAGTCTTCAAAGACATGCTGGAAACTATTTTTTGAGAGATCCTTCAAAATTGTCTCCAAAGCCTTCACCACTGCTTCTGATGATGAATAATGCCTCCCACGAAGGCGTTTCTTCAAGTTAGGGAATAGAAAAAAGTCACATGGGCCTAAATCCGGACTATAGGGAGGGTGAGGGATGCACTTCACGTTGATTTTTGCAAGATATTTAACAACAATATTGGTCGAGATTTAACTGTATTGGAACACCACAGTGAAGCGAAATAATTATTAATTTATAGATTAGTCATATCTATTACACATCAGCTTCACTTACGTATCTATTTTGAGGACATGTTTCGCAAACCATACGACTCATCTATAAATTAATAACAACATTGGTAATATGCACCCGCACATTATTGTGGTGCAGTGCCCAGCCTGCTTCACGGAAATGTGGTCTTTTGCGCCTGATATGGACTTACAATGTTTTCAGGACACCCCTGTAGTATTGTCCAGTTACTGATGTGTGTTCAGGTACAACATGCTGCTAAACCATTCCATGAATATTAAAGAATGAGATGACCATAAGTTTCCCAGCAGAAGCAACCACTTTTGCTTTTTTGGGGGTTGGTGATGCAGGAGATTTCCACACTGAGCTTTGCTGTTTGCTCTCAGGATCAAAATGATCCAGCCAGGTTTCATCAGCAGTGATTACATTTGAAATAAACTCTGGATCTTCCTCTAACATCAACTTTAACTGCATGCAGACCTGCAATTGAATGTCCTTTTGTTCGGGAATCAACAGTCTTGGAACCCATCACGCACAAACATGTCTCATATGTAATGTTTCTGTTACCAACGTGTGGGTGGCACCCAGTGAGATGTTCAGTATTTCAGAAAGTGAACTTAAGGTAATTTTATAAATCCTTTCATGGAAGTGTTGAAAACAGTGTTGTTGTACAAATTAAGTTAATTGGGAGTCGATTAATAACACAAAACAACACTCACTTTTAAATTTTCCTGGAACCGGTTTCTGAGGCCTTCCCTCTATCTTCAGCCGGACATCGACTAGTTCTCATTGGTGTAGCTGGCAATATTTTGTCTTCAGTCTCCTCTGGTGGCGGTTCGAGGAACTTGCTGAACAAATCTTTCTGGGGGATGTCGAAATTGAATACTTTGTTCCTATTTTTTGAAATAAAGATTTGTTCCCATGTGGACAGTTCTTCTTTTCCTGTTGTATGTTTTAGTAATTTTGGTTCTGGTTTATGTTGTGGTTTTTTTCCCAAAAATGCGTGGCAACTGCTGATTTTTCTAATTGTTTGTACTTTATGTTCCTAAAGTGTTCCTTTGCTCTTGTTTCTAAATTTCTTTTGGTTTTTCCAATATAAATTTGACTACAGTCACAGCATTCAATTTGATATATACCAGATTTTTTGTTAGATGGAATGGCATCTTTGATGTTTGAGCAAATTAGGTTTTTTAAGGAGTAATGGTTCACTGGAGCTAGTTGAATGTTTTGTTTTTTGAAGACTTTTTTGAATTTATCAAAGACCCATGGATGGTAAGTGAATTTTTTGAAGATCATTTTAGTTTCTGTAGCTGAGAGGGTTGTGGTTTCCTTTAGTAGTTTCTTCTTTTTTGCTAAGTTCACTTTTTTTTCTACTAGTGATTTGGGAAAGTCATTTTTCTGTGCTATTTCAATAATTTTGTTGTATTCTATTTTGTATTCTTCTGCTGTGAGAGGGATGTTGACCAGTCTGTGTGCTAAACTATTAAAGATTGCCTGTTTGTGGGATCTTGGATTGTAGCCATTAGCTTTTATGTAGTTGTCTGTCTGTGTTGGTTTTCTGTAAATGCCAAAGTTTATTCTATTTTTATTTCTGATTATTTTTAGATCTAAAAATGGTAAATACTCGTCTTTTTCAACTTCTACAGTGAACTTGATGCTTTTTTCTTGAATATTTAAAAGTTTTAGTGCATCACTGATGTGTTTTTTTGGCACTATGGCAAATATGTCATCTACATATCTTTGCCAGAGTTTGAACATTCATGGGAAACCTTTAGTGATCCTTATTTCCAGTGCACTCATGTACAGATCGGTCAGGAAGGGTGATAAGGGGTTGCCCATTGCTAAACCAGAAGTTTGATGGAAATATTTTGTTTGAAACTGGAAGAAATTCTGTTCTAAGCATAATTTGGTAAGTTCAATGTAATCTGAAATTTCAAGTGATGACATTCCAAGTGATTTGAGCCATTTTTCTATCAATGTTGGGAGTTGTTTAACTGGTATGCTGGGAAACAGTGATTTAACGTCAAATGAGACTAGTGTGTCTTCTTCATTTAGTTCAGTATCCTTAATGTGTTCTATAAGTTCATAGGTGTTTTTGATGCTTAGGCTATCGAATTTTGGAAATGAGTATAAATTCACCAACATACAAGCTTGCAAAATGGCTAACAAACAAATTCAACTCATTCATTAAGAATGAAGGAGGACTTCGTGAGACATTTGTTGAAAATTCAAGATATACATTCTAACATGTAAATATTTTCTAATGATATTCTAATCAAACATATTAGGAACTATGCTTGAGAAGATAAAAAAGAATGAAAATTGTTTGAATAAATTTGGTTTGGAGATTTTTTTTTTAGTCAAGCCTTATTCTTGGATGATGTTAAATGTTAATATTAAGATTTTATTTAATTCATTTTTTCATTTTTGAGTTGTACTGATTTCGCCCTTTCCCTCTCACACACCTACATGATGAAATTTTACCAAAATTCTGAGGGAATGCAGTGTTACTCCTGCTTACTAGAAAGAAATATGAATTTACCAATAGCATCACCTAAAGCAACAACATTTTTGAGTTAGGCAGAACAAGAAATAAAGGCTTAGTAGTTGAAACACTGCTTAAGTCTTGGTATGGGGTTAGATCAATGGAAGGACCAAATTTTGTTAATCTTGATTATGCAGGAGAAATCTGAAATGGTTAGCAACAAGTCAATGCAATGTATAGTACAGAAAATTGGTATTGGTAATTTAAGAAAGGACAGGGAAAATGTAGAAGGAGATTCTGAAAACAGGTTAAACAAAGAATAAAAAAGCTTATAGTTACACAACCAGGAAGGGTATGACCCCACTTATCTATGGTGGGCAATTGCCAACTTATAGGGAGGTAATGTAGACAGCATTATTAACATCCAACTGGATAGTTGTCTGAAGAGGTCAGACAAAAAAAAAAAAAGACTATTAATAAACCTTAAGTTTTTAACAGTATTAGGCAGAAGAAAACCTAACATTATGCAAAGTAATTAAACAGAATTAGGGAAGGAAAATATATATTCACATCCTATTCACAAGGGAGATGAAGATGAAACAAAAACCACTGCCCCATCTTGATATTTCCCACTTTCTCTGTCATTTTTGAAAAAATAGTGCATTCATGATTAATAACCTATCTTGAAAATTCGAACATTCTTAATAGTTTCCAGAATATATTCAGGAAAACTTTATCAACCACCACTGCTTTCTTGGATTTTGTAAACAAAGTAGCTAAAAATCTGGATGAAAAAGGTAAACTGCTGCCCTAATATGTGACATACCTACCTAAAGTGTTTGACTGTATAAACCACAAAATTGTAAGTAAACTACACCAATATGGTACAAAAGACACTAACTTGGATGGTTCAGATCATATTTAGAGGGCCGCAAATAGAAAATTATATTGGAGGGCAGTGCAGGTCCTGTACAGACAAAATGGGATCTCACAAAAAATGGGATTCCACAAGGTAGTTCCATTACTTTACGTAGTATACACTGATAATCTTCCACTTAATGGTTGGCCGCGCCATGGCTCAGTGGTTAGACCACTTGGCTCTCACCAAGGCGGCCAGGGTTCGATCCCAGGTGACCGCAAAGTGAGAATTGTAGTGGACAACATGGTGCTGGGGCGGGTTTTCTCCGGGATCTCCGGTTTCCCCCGCCATCTCATTCCACCGGTGCTCCATCTTCATCTCACGTATCATCAGTGTCAGCGCCTGCGGTGCCCTATGTAGTAAAAGCGGGCGTTAAACACTACACATTTCATTTCACATTTCTACTATTGGACAACCACTATTTTATGCTGATGAAACCTCAAATTATTAAGTGGGTTAGTTTCTAAAAACTTACGAATAAACATTCACCAGGCCGTAAAACAATTGGAAGCATGGTTTACATGCAACAGATTGAAATTAAATACAACTAAAACAGAAATCTTGCATTTCAAAACTGCAGTAGAAAACAAACAAGCTTGCTAATTTCAGCCACTACAAAAAAAAGCAAAACTCTTAGGACTATTTGTAGATTAATGCCTCAAATGGACTAGCCAACTAAATTATATAGAAAATAAATGTTTCCTGTTTCAAAATGTCCTGCCTGGCTCAAATAACAAAATCATATATTACAGCTACTTTTATTCAGTACCTTCATATGGAATAACCATATGTGGAAATGCAATAGGTTGTGATAGAATCTTCCGAATTCAAAAGAAAATCACTTACAGTCAAGTTATAGAACTTCTTGAAGGCCACTGTTTAAAACATTGAAAATTTTGAGACAAACCTGCCTATATATTTACATCTGGCTTTATATGTACATAATAATTTCAACAATTTTCTAAAAAATCAGTACCAACATGAACACAACACAAGAAGAAAAACAGATACCAAATATCCAGCTCATAGGTTAGCACTGCTTGAAAAAAGTCCACATTATATGGGAATTAAAATATATAATAAATTGCCGCAAACATTTAGGGAAATCCAATACCAAAATCTCTTCAAAGAGTCTATTAAAAGTTTACTTGCCAGTAAGGCAATTCAATTGAGGAATATATGGATGATGAGCTGTGATCTCAGTTTATGTTAGTGTATAATTTTAGGAAATGTATATATTTTAAATACTTGATGTTTCTTTGCTTTACTATACTTAGTAAATATGTATTGTAGTCTTAGATTTTTATTTTTTTAATCTTAATGAGTCAGCACTTATGAGCATTGCTCAACTATGTAAGTGTAATGTGACTAATAAAGTATTGTATTATATCATATTGTAATAAATTAGGTAGGGAAGAGTGGGCATGATTTGGAACTGATGTGATAAAATTAAGGTGCTACAAAGGGAAAATTTATCATTACATAGAAGCATGGAAAATTATCTCCATTATATTTTAGAACATGAGCAGACTAAATTATGCAAGGGCCAATTTGTACCACAGAGTGGTTGCCATTACCAAGAAATAATTAGAATAAAATTTTTGAAAACTATAAATACAATGAAGATCTAAAGAATAAGTGAATAGTTGAAGAACATTTTGAAAGTATAAATTGTAAGCATATCTATGTGAATAAGTTGATACAGACACCATAAGCTGAAGTTTGATGTTTATGTGGGTAGTGAATCAGACATACATTATATAAACAATCACAGTGTTGGGTATATGATGCAAGAGGCAAGTCAAGCATGGATATATAAACTTTTAGGTAAATGGAAAAAGTATCTAATATTATACACCATTGTGATCAACATTGTTGTTTCCAATGTACAGTTATAGCAGCTAAAATAAAATTAATTCATTAGGTAAGTGGCAGAGAAAGTAACAATACTGTTTCAAAACTTGACTGCACAAATTTAAATGGATATAGAAGCATAATAAACAGTGATTTGAAATAGATTATTTACAGCCTACAGGCTAAACTTTTGCTGCAATGAAGTCAAATCTAAAATGGAATAACATGTCATTCAATGATCACTCAGTTTCAAAATAGAAGTTGGCCACCTTTCTATTGCTATATAGCTTAGTGCCTAGAATGTGGAAGCACCTGGGAAAAGATGCAGGATAAACAACAAGGGTTTGGGTCTTGACAAGTGCATTGTTTCTATTTCTCTTTTATTTTTATTATTGCAAAAGGCAATAGTGCAATTCTGTTTTAGTGACAATAAGGGAAAGTGTCACTGCACCATCATACTAGTTCACGAACAGAGAATTTCCTTGTTGTTGTTTTTCTTTTTCATTGGTGAAGAAGTGTAAAATGTGTTTGTTATTATTAATCTCAATTTCAACAACATTGCTAAATGTCTTTCCATTTGGCTTCATTTCCCAAACCATGTTAATTAAAAATTGTAAGGCATGAAGTCTGCTTATCATATCATTTATTCACTTTTAATGTCTTAACCTACAAACATACATTGCAGCTTGTTTAATCATATCTTTTCAGAAGACAGCAATTTATTTTCAGTAATTCTTAATATTTACATTGTTTAATGTCTCCTAGCAAACATTTGCAAGCCCTTCACATTATTGGCAAAAAAATTAATGACAATTCCAAATTAACAGAAACCTTATAACTTCTCATGTGGTGCAGTATACTGTTCTTTATTTCATATTACTAAACCAATTCTGCATCATTGCCTTTCACAATAATGAAAAAGGAAGGAAGAAAGAAAGAAAAACATTGTACTCATCAAGATCCATACACTTGTCATTTTTCTTGCCTCTGTTTCCAGGTCCACAATCTAGGCATCAGACTAGGATACCTTCATTACTTACTCATTTTGATATTGAAACTAGTGCCTGTCAAATCAGTAACTGCTATCCTATTTTGCTGAAGCTGCAAATATGGATGCAAAACACAAAAATATTTGCTTGTGAAAGACTATTGGTAGATTGCAGAATGAGAATTCAGTTTAAGGCTCAGTTAATTTCAGCAAGTTATCAAGTTTGTTACTTTTACTGGTAATCTGCAAATGTGTTTTATTTAAAGATTTAAAGTTAATTGCTTTGGACTTCTCCCCCTCCCCCCAAATAGGAAAAATTGTAAAAATAATATTATTTTATATCTAGTTCTTTTAAACATAAACAAATTCAGCAAATTTCCAAGTTAACACGACTCTCTTACCAAAATAACATGAGAAAAATATTTCTTTATACTTAACACTAAACAACTTATAACATTTTCTTTTATTCCATGAAAAGTTTGTTAATTGGCACTTATATTGTTTCCAAAGACACTCCTCAGTTACATCTGAGAGATTTTTTAATTACTATTTTTCAAAAATAATAATTTAAATGTTTTTATTTGAGGGATAGCTGAGAGAATTTTCTTGAAAATATTTAGTTACATCCTTGGAAGAAGCTGAACATAAATCCAAATTTGGTCCCGTCTGACTTTTCATCTCTCAGTTAAAGACATACATAACCATGCACTTTTTTTAAAACTTATTTTTTATCCATGGGACAAAAAATGTGTATTTCCACTGTAATCTTGGGGAAATGCAGTTTTTTTTCCACTTTATAGATAATTAGTTAATTTTTCAGGGTGATACCTTGATTTGATTACATCTCTGTTTCAGAAGATTCAAATACCATGGTGGTACAAATACCATGTACCAAATACCTTAGTTTGACTCAAATATATGTTAACCATTATTAATTTATAGATGAGTCGTATTTATTACACATTGGCTGATGTGTAATAAATACGACTCATCTATAAATTAATAATTATTTCGCTTCACTGTGGTGTTCCAATACAGTTAAATCTCGATATATTAACCATGTTCTTTGTTCTGTATTTAATTTAGTTTTCTTTACCTTAACTTTATCACCTCTGTTTAATTAAAACAAATGTTAGATCTGCAGGTATAAATGTACTCTGCATAATATATTTATGATTATTAAATACAGTATGTCCACAAATTTGGTTAAAATGTTCGTTTTGCCCACTTAATGTAAATGGAAACTCAAAGCTAAATTCTCATGTACATACTTTAGAATGTGACAATGTCTAACACTTGTAACCCACAAGTTTACAGACAGCTTTCAAACATGAATAGGCTAACAGTGAACAATGCATACATCTGACTCTGTAGAAATCAAGAGAATGTACAAGGGGCACTGCTTTTATTTTGAGCCTAATAATTAAAGCAAAATAATTTCTGATTGAAAACTGCTTTATTGTTTTTCAAAATATTATGCTTTATGATCAATATACTTTTGCATCCATTTGAACCATTTGTCAATGCATTTATTCCAGTCTTCTTGAGACCTCCAAAACATGATTTTGAAGGCATCAACAGCTTCTTCTGCCAACGAAAATCATTGTCCATAAAATTTATTCTTGATGTTCGGGAATGAAAAGAAGTCATTGGCTGCCAAATCAGAACTGTATGATGGATGACCTATCAAATACTCTGTTGTTGGATGAGATGTGTGTACACTTGCATTGTCTTGAAGAAGAATGATCCTACAGTTCTTGTTAGTTTCCCTTATTTCACTGAAGACTTCCAGCAAAAAAATGGTGTGTACAATTCGGCACTGACCAATTTGTGTTCCTCTAAAGGCACTGTTGCCACATAGTCAGTTTTGCTGAAAAATAGGTGACCATTTTGAGTGTAAACCACTTTTGTTGGATTTGCTTAATCTTGAAACAGCCATACAGTCAACTGCTGTTTATGGTCTGGCTTGTACACATAGATCCATGATTCGTCACCTGTTATAATCTTATATACATCTTTTGAGGCACCGCCATTGTACTGAACATTTTTGTATACCAATCAACACGAGCATCTTTTTGAGATGCGTCAAATTATGTGGGATCCAATGAAGCAAATCTTTTTCAGGACTAAATAATCATGTAATATTTTATATATGCTGGTGGAACTAATGCCTAGGGTTACCTCAGTCTCACAATATGTTGCATGACAATCTTGCATTATTAGTTTTTGCACAGCATCAATGTTTTCTGGTACAACAACTGATTTTGAACGACTTTTACAAACCTCATCATTGAGCAAACAGTGGCCACTATTAAATTCGTTATACCAGCATTTAACAGTGGCAAAGGATGGAGCTTCATCGCCAAATGTGGAAGTCATAATAAATCATTGCATGAACATTTTCATGAGTTAATTTCATGTTTTTGTAATACACAAATTTTAAGTTAATGTAAACAAAACAAATAAAGCTCTATTGGCAAAATGTCAGAAGTAGATTATGGTCAACAATGTCAAATTTTCCGTTGGAAATGTCAAATGACACCTACAATATTTGGGGTTGCCAAGGCTCAAAATATAAATAGTGCCCCTCTTATCAGCAATACTTCCAACATTTATTAAAACCAATCTTTTCCACAACAGGCCAAATCCATGTGTCCATAATTGAGGAGCTTTTTTTCAAAACTCGATAGATGCAAAATTTTACGAAATTGAGTTATATATAGTATTGCCATAATTTTCACGTTTTGCATTGTTCTGTGAAATCAGATTTTGCAAAATTCGATTCATGTCCTGTGTAGAAGGTAGGGAATATTAGCAGTTTTTTCAAAACTCAATAGATGTAATATAAAAATTATTTGTGGTTGGTTTATTGACACTCGTCACTTACTTTTTCATATATTTATGAGAGACTAGTTTCAAAGGCCCTGGCCTCCATTTTCAATCTCTTCCCAACTGGCAACTGTTGTTATCTGCTTTCTCTGGTGGTGGAACTATGAACTTTTTTGTCAAATTATCTGCTGGCGGGATTTCAAAGTTCATTATGCGATCCTTATTTTTCCAGATGAATATGTTCTCCCATGTTGTCAATCTATTTTGGTTTATCACTCCTTTTAATAATTTTGGATTTGGATCAATGTCATGGTTTTCATTCCAAAAATGAAATGCTACTGCTGACTTGTCTTCTTGTTTCAATCTGATGTTTCTAAAGTGTTCTTTGACTCTGGTTTTTAAATTTCTTTTTGTTTGACCTATGTAGCATTTTTCACAATTCTTGCAATTTATTTGGTATATTCCAGATTTGTTACCTGAAGGAATTTCATCTTTTGTTTTTGAATTTAGTAATTTTAAAATTGAGTATCTATTAGTAGGTGCCAAGATGATATTTTGTTCCTTGAATATCTTTTTAAATTTATTAAATGTTTTTGGATGATATGTGAATGAACTGAATATGCTGTTGCTTTCTTTTTCTTTAATAAATGTGGTTGTTTCCTTAATGGTTTTCTTTAGTTTAGATTTTCTAATTTTCTTCAACACCAAACTTTTGTTGTATCCGTTTTCTTCTGCTATGTGTATTATTGCTTTTTGTTCCTTGAAATATTCTTCTTTTTCCATGGGTATGTTGACTAGTCTGTGTGTAAGGCTGTTTATTATTGCATGTTTATGTGTAATTGGGTTGTGGCTATTATTTTTTATATAATTTTCTGAATGTGTTGGCTTCCTGTAAATTCCAAATGTTATTTTTGTATCATTCCTGATGATATTTAGATCCAAGAAAGGTAGTTGTCCATTGATTTCCTTTTCTATTGTGAATTTGATAGTCCTTTCTTGCAGATTGAGTAATTTTAATGCATCATCTAAATGTTTACTTGGTACAATTGCAAAGATGTCGTCAACATATCTATACCAAACCTTGAAGATCAATGGGAAGGACTTTTTAATTTGTGTTTCAAATGCACTCATAAATAAGTTAGCCAAAAAAGGTGAAAGTGGATTGCCCATTGATAGTCCTGATTTCTGCTTGTAGTGTTTTCCATTAAAGCTAAAGAAGTTTTGTTCAATGCATATTTTTGTTAGAGAAATATATTCTTCTGCTTCTATTGCTTCCATATCAATTGTAGCTAGCCATTTTTTTAACACAGTCTGCAATTTTTCTGTTGGTATGCTTGGAAATAAAGATGTGACATCAAATGAAACCAGTCTGTCATTTTTGTCCAAATTTATATCTTTGATTTTTTCTACTAAATCTAAAGAGTTTCTTAAATTTGCACTTTCAAATTTTGGAAAACAATTAAATTTACTTAGTAACCATTTGGCCAAATTATATGTGGGGGCATTTATGCTACTAGTAATAGGTCTCATGCCTTTCCCTGTTTTATGAATTTTTGGCAGCCCATATACTCTTGGTAATGTTGGATTATCTACTTTAATTTTGTGCAATTCTTTTTTGTTGATTATTTTGCTCTCTTTTAGCGTTTTATTTGTGGTTTCAATGCAGTACTTTAATGGATTAGTTTCTACTTTTTGGTAATTACTGTCTTCTAACAAATCTTCCATCCTCTTTGTGTATTCTTCTTTTTCCAGAATTACTAGTTTATTTCCCTTGTCTGCTTTAGTATAAATAACCGGTTTCTTTTTAAGAGCTTTTATGATTTGGTTACTAAAATTCTTTTTCTTTTCATTTTTAATCTCTTCTACTATTTTGGAGCATTTGTTTTTTACTGTGTTTTTACTTTCTTCATTAAGTGTTTGTGCAGCAATTTGGATGTCAGCAATGTAATCTTCAATTTGGTTGGAATAATCTACACATGTCTTTAAACCTAGATTCAGCATATTCAGTTCTGTTTTTGTAAAATTTTGGTTTGATAGGTTTACCACATTGTTTAGATGATCTTTTAGGTTATGTTTGTCTTTTTGATTTATCTTTTTAAAAGTGCCTGCTTTCTGGCATAAATTTTTTAATTTATTCTTTAACTTTGCTGTTTTTGTCTTCATTTTTCTATTAAGATATGCTAATAAATTGTTTTCAAAATTTTCCCAAAATATACTTCCTAATTGTTTGGTAAGTTTTTGATGCAAATTGTACAATTTTATTTCTAGCGTGTTTTTATTTCTATAGTGTTTATTCTTTTCTACAATTAATACTTTTCTCTCTGCTGCTTTTTGTTGTGCTTACTCAGTTTAAGCAAAAGTCAATAGATGCAGTTTTATGATTTTATGAACCAGCGTGAGGCAACCTTAATTCTATGAAACGCATGTTGGCATTGACTGCCATCTCACAATTGCAATTCTTGGAATTCTCAATTATTTCTGCAAGCTTTGTACACTGCTGCACCATTGGCAATAACTGTGAACTCAGGTTGTGCGCTTGTATTTCACATTAATTTCTGAAAGCTTTGTTGTATTTACATGGCAAATTTATTCTTAGTTGAGACACTGCACTGTACTATACACAATGGACAGGAGTTCAAACTGTGAAACTGTACTCAGTGGTAGAATGCACGGAAGGTAGAAATTGCAAAAACAAGGAAAGGAAATCAAAATGCAAGTCAAGGAAAGCTCATACTCAAGCAATTTCATGTTCACATGGTCGAGTATACTCCACGAAATCCTAAAAGTAAAAGGCATAAGTCAAATGGGGAATGTCATGACGGCAAGTTGGCCATGGTAGCACAATGGGTTAGAGCGACTGGATGGAAACCAGGAGATCTGTGGTTCAAATCCCAGCCGTGGCATTGAATTTTTCATGTTGACTCTATCAAACACCTTAGCTAGTGTGAAGAAATTATTAATTTACATTAATTAACTAAAATAATAAGAGTTAAATGATGAAGCCTGGCACTCAAGTACTTACGATAATAAGTTGCCACAAACGGTGTATCTCGAATGTAAGAGCCCTTAGTGGTTTACGGGGGAAATATACGAGTCAAATGGAGAATTTAATGTCATGACGGCAAGTTGGCCATGGTAGCTCAATGGATTAGAGTGACTGGACGGAAACCAGGAGATTTGTGTTTCAAATCCCAGCAGTGGCATTGAATTTTTCATGTTGACTCTAACATATTTTACAACTCCTTCAATTTTTAATTCCATACACCACACACTGACACATGCTCCAAATGCAAAACGGGACTGATGAAGATTAAGACAGAGGCAGATGTGGAAAAGAAAAATGAACTAAGAATCATGTACAGACTGCACAAGTTGCATTCAAAAAGATTTTATCAGCTATTGAAAGAGGAAAATGCCGAGGCAATCACTATTTGCTTTGATATGCAGCAGAATCAACCACTGCCTAAACTTTCTGCTATTCTATGCATGGCAGGTATGGCTGTATAATCTATGCATAATGATTCCATCTAAAACCCAGAACAAAGACGATATTTCCTTGTATGCATGGTTGGAAACTGAATCTGCTAAAGGTTGGAACCAGATTGCCTTAGTTTTGAACCACCTGTTGGAAGTGGCAGAAAGGATGTCCAGCAACACTCCTTCTACCATTTGTTTATTTTCAGACTTGCTCTAGTCAGAACAACAATAGTGTGATGATGTTCATGCTTATTGCTTTCCTGGAGAAGGGTAAAAAGTTTTGCCACATTTCACATATCTGCCCAATTCGTGGGTACATTTATATGCCTACTGATGGAGTGAGCAAAGAAAAGAAAAATAATGTTCAAAATCTAGCTAAATGTTTTAAAATTCCAGAAACTGCAAAATAATTTTATAAAGATGTTCTAGAAGATACCAATAAAGATTAAAGCTTACTTATTCATATTGTTTGAAATTTCTTTGTATACAATATGTTTGTTATATAAATGAAACAAAATATTATATTGTTATTGTGAATGTAACAGTACTTAGTTTCTATGTTTATACCCAATCAAATAATCCTCATAAACCTTAACATGTTGGTTGTATAATACATTAAGTATTATGAAAAGATGAAAATAAATAAAAACTAATAAATACATAAATAAATGACAAAAATAACAAAACTTAATGTGTTAATTTCTCGCTCATGCAGATAAGTTAATCAGCATCTATCGGTTTTTGAAAAACTCTGCATTTTCAAACCTCAAATTTGCATTAGTTAAATTATAGTATTTGTTTCTTTTCACATTCAATGAAACAGTTTCAGGAAGGAGAACTGAATGATTAATATAGTTGCTGTGCTAACCAATTAGTATTGCCAATAAATAGAAAAACCCATTTTTCTCAGAAATGCATTTTGTGCATCTATCAAGTTTTGAAAAAACACTCCTCAATTGATCAGATGAAACAAACCTGATTTTGTTATAACAACGGGCCCAAATGACCTCGCTGTCGATGGGCCCTGAAACACCACACACTCACTCACTTGTTATAACAATGACAAATGATTTTACATTTAACTGTGAGACATATACTATTTACCTTACAATGCCTTTTTTTTCTTTTTTCAGATTAAGATGTTGTTGAATATTTGAAGATGTTGAGCTGTTGTTACAAAAGGATTCCTGTTCAACTTCAGTTAATATGATTTAAATTTTGGATAAATTCATTTTAATTGTTAATATGTTCTTCAAGTTATTTGTTATGTCTGACCACTACAAGCATGCAAGCTGGAGAAATTTGTTATGCATTCCCATCATGTTTATGCACACTAGTGTAATAATTATATACATTATGTATACAATAAATAGTGTTGTCAGATAAATGTGTAATATCTATCATAGCAGATATATACAAGTTTTAAATCTGAGAGTATAGGTGATTCACATAAACATGTACTCCAATTTCTTGCAAAACCAATTGACTTACATGAGCAAATAAGCAGTTCAAGCCCTCTCTCACACCTCAGACCCATCTTGCCTTCTAATGGTCATACTGTAAAATTACCAACAAATATCTGCAGATAAAACAAAACAGCAAATCCCATGCTATATTATCAGCAACATGATCATATAAAAATGCTGAACCATCGAAGACTGAACATTCTTAAAATTATTGAAGGCAGAAAAGTAAAGTAATTCCTACAGAAAATACACTCTGTATATTAAAAATCTGTAGACTTTTTGGTTTCATACATATCTGTGCTATGTTATCTCTTATATTATTTATTGGCTTATCCAAAGTGAGCTTCTTTCCTCCACCATTGGTGCTAATGACCTTAGCAGTTCTGCTCCCTAAAGCCCTACTACTACCCTCCTGCATTTGTCAATTTAATGCCTGTAACCAGAAAAAGGCAGTAATAGGTTAAGAGGAATAAATATAAAGGCATCTCAAAATGCAAATGGTTAGAGAGAAGGAAATACTAAGTGATTATTTCAGGCTTCTACAAGTATGAATTTTAAGATATTTCTGAAGATGTGGGTGCAAACCAAGGACATTGGATCTTTTTGGTGTGAAAATCCTTCGCATGACTTTCTTCACTATGAAATTATCGCAAGAGATACTGTGGCTTAGATTTATGGCACAAAAGAATCCCAACCCCAATAAAGAGGCCACCTAACAAATGTTAAGTGGTCTTTCGTACCCAATATAGAATGGGATGCTGAGAATCATAGCAACTAAAGAAAATGCATAAATAAAAACTCAATTTTCTTATCTGGGTTTTAAGATTGTCATGTTACAGAAGTAATTTCAGAGAACTTGATGTTACATGACTATAACTTTACCACTCTGAAAAGAAAGTTAGGAGCCAATAGAGTTAGCTACTACACTACTTGACCTCCATGGTCTCAGAACTTCCTCCATGCACAAATTTGGAACACATGAAACGAAATTGCTGTCTCTCTTTATCAACAACTTATACAGACCCATTATCTTAATCAGTGAGATGCATATAACAGTGCCACCAACATTAAATAACAGTTTCATACTACAGAAACTGCAGTTAGCACAGCGGTGGAAAAATATATTAGGAGCAACTGTGTTAATGTCAAGGGAACTATCTCTGTATTCACACCACTACACAACTGAAAATTTGATGGTATAATCCCTGCTGTATATAAGCCATGTACACCAAAAATCTGCTGCAGATTAGAACCATAACATCCAAAACTGAAGCCTGAAAAGTGCTGCATGCAACCACTTGTAAATAGCTGCTTGAATATCCCTTGTCAACTCTGTGGTGGTTTGGGGGACAGCACACCTTATGTAACTAAGTAAGTAATCTTTATTTCCATTTCAATTACAAATTATTATACATTTACATACTTATTACTACACTGAGTTGCTGGTTACCCTTGGGCCCAATAGACTCAAACTCTGAGGTTGTTGAGCTAATGGGTCCTTATTGGCATTTTATCTAAAATAACATCTTTATTTTCGTCGTATTTACTTATCTTCCTCAACCATTTGACTCTTACTTTGCCCAAAAAGTTTCCAATTTCAATTAAATTTTTCCTAGTTTTTACACTCATTAACTTCATTGCTTGAATTTCTTTCGGCAGCCTTGCCCATTCTTTTATACCTGTCTTCTCCCTAAGCAACCTAGTTTCTTCACATTCTGAAAGCAAATGCCATTCTTTATCCCTTTGATGACACAATGGGCATTTCTCCAGATCCCTCCCTTTTCCCAAACCCTTCAATTTCACCACCCCTGCTCTGGCCCATGCAAAGCCTTCTCTTGCTGCTTTATCACAAATATCAATGTATTTTTCCCTGTTTCACATCACTTTCATCTCTCTATAAATTTCCAGTGAGCTTTTCAAGTTGAAGCTTCCTAATATTTCTTGCCTTTCAATATCTTCCATTCTTAACCTAAGTTCTTTCCAAAATCTACTTTGCAATAGTTCCCGGTTTTCACAAATGACACCAAACCCTATTTTTAACATAATTTCCTTTATCTTATTCAGCCACGAATCTTTCTGATTTAGTCTCTGTACTATCAAGCATTGACGCAGAATATTCTCCTAATTCTCGCCCAATATTTTAACACCCTTTCCACCATTATCCCTCTAGTTCCCAGTCTTCCCAATTCTGCTTGCGCCACTCCATTTGGTGAAGCTTGCGGTAAGCCCAAAACTTGTTTGCAAAAGTTTCTATGTATCACATTTATATTTGCACCCCCCCTCCTCCAAACCCCATATCTCTACCCCATACAGCATTTTTGGTTGTACTATGGCTGTGTAAATTCCCTCCAGCTGTTTTATTTACATTTCTGGTAATTTATCTAGGCATGCTTTAATAGCTTTTAATGCAATTTTACCTTTTGCCATAGCCATTCTCTTCTGCTCTTTCCTACTCCCCTTACTGCTTAATTGTACTCCTAGATAATTATATGTATTGACCACTTCAATTTCTCTTTCTTGCCAGTACCATTTCTCCTCTTTTCTTAACTTGTTGCCTTTCTTAAATACCATAATTTTGGTTTTGGCACTTTATGTATGTCATGTGTAGGCTGCTCCCATCAGGAATAAACAACCCCTCCCATGCATTGTGTTACTATGCCTATATGTTCCTACGTATTCTGGACTCATTTCTGGGTACTTCCAGTTATACTCCACACACAATTTTTGGCACAGAGCCCTACTTAGAGCAGAGATGATCCATCAAACTCTCAAGCGAATATGGCATGAGCATAGTGATAGTTCCCTTGTCAGTATTACTGACACCTTAATTTCTAGGTCCTGATGCAATGGACATTAAACTCTCTTCATGGTTTAAAACCCAATTATTGGCACTTTATGCATTCTTAATTTTATGAAACATTTCTATTAACTTGTTTTCATGTTCATTTGCTGTATATCCATTTGGTACAAATTTTACATTCCACTTTACTCTTCATTTTACTGGACTAGGTTGGTACTTGATGGATTACTATTATTCATTTTGGAGCTACTCAGTATTCTCTCTTCCTCTCATACACATACATCTCACACACCACAAATACCTTTTTATAAATATGCTTATTTTTTGGATTCAAGTAGCTTCAAAATGTGTATTTCTGGTGGAATCTTGATTTAGGATTTTTGGAACGAGTGCAATAAATACCTTCTCTAGCTAAAAACGTAAGTGGTATAGAAAGTCAAAACTAAATTCAAATGGGATAAATTAACATCGCAACACATTAAAAACTTAATGAAAAAAAAAAAACAAAAAACAACTTGTCCTAATTTTAGGTTAATTGATGGAAATTCATCGTTCTTCTATACTAGCCACATATAGGCTTAAGTTTGGATAAGTAGAGATAGACCGAAAAATTCAACGCTATAGCCGGGATTGTATCTGTGTGCCTATCTCATTGTATATGAGAACCCCTAGTGGTTTACTGGGAAACATACAAGTCAGTTGAAGGATTTAATGTAAGGCTGGCTTGTTGACCATGGTAGCTCAATGGTTAAGAGCAACCAGACAGTGATCCGTGGTTCAAATCATGGCTAAGGCATTGCATTTTTCAGTCTGACTCTACTTACTTCACCTTGTCCTAAATTCTGGGAAGAAACCAAATATCCACTATATAAACCACAACACATTCATATTTTGCTTAAGGAGGAACAAAGATTTATTTTGGAAAATGCTCTTCATCTTTGAATACTGTGACTTTGTGGGGTTCATAAAATTAAAAGTCCAGTTTGCAGCAATTCAAAATGCTCTTTATTTCCGTAGAAAGGCTCTTAAACGGATGAATATGCTGCTGCTGCTGCCGCTGCCGCTGCCGCTGCCGCTGCCGCTGCCGCTGCCGCTGCCGCTGCCGCTGCCGCTGCCGCTGCCGCTGCCGCTGCCGCTGCCGCTGCCGCTGCCGCTGCCGCTGCCGCTGCCGCTGCCGCTGCCGCTGCCGCTGCCGCTGCCGCTGCCGCTGCCGCTGCCGCTGCCGCTGCCGCTGCCGCTGCCGCTGCCGCTGCCGCTGCCGCTGCCGCTGCCGCTGCCGCTGCCGCTGCCGCTGCCGCTGCCGCTGCCGCTACCGCTACCGCTACCGCTACCGCTACCGCTACCGCTACCGCTACCGCTACCGCTACCGCTACCGCTACCGCTACTGCTACTGCTACTACTACTACTACTACTACTACTACTACTACTAATCACTCTGATATCAGCAGAATGACATAACACACAAACGCAATCTTCCAGGCTGTCTGTACACTGCTCACTAGCAACTTCTTTCCTCACGGCTTCCTGCCGGACTGCTGAACTCGTCCAGTGTACTCGCTTTTAAACACTAAGCACTGGTTCTCGCAGATTAAGGAAGTTTCTCAACAGCTCATGAAGCCTCATGATCTTTACGACGGCAGGTGAAGGAAGAACTGTCGAGACGTCTCTCTGGCTCTTTCCCCGCCCCAGTCTCTCCCTCGGCTCGTGTCTAAGCGCTAATCGGCTTCATGGGCGTGGCTTGGGTGCAATCTGTCTCTTTCACTCCCTGCTTCCCTCTCTCTCTCTCTTGCCACATAATAAGCACCTCGCGACAATACTAAAGGATAGTTCCCCATGAAGAAAACTAAATTCCTAAAATAACAAATGGAAAATATGTCACCACTTTATAGGGTGTTGGGTTATAGCTGCAGATATACGAGTATGTATTAGTATTTCAAGCTAGTGTAGTGAACAGGATTACATCATTATTTACTTCATTATTGACTAATACTTTTAGATGAATGAATGATGAATAGTTAATTTCCTTTTAAAAACTTACTGAGTCATATTTTATTACAACTTAACACTTCACTCATGTCAATTATTAAAATGGCACATCATAATTTAAAATATGTGAAATGTTCTTTATAATACAAATTACTGAAACCATTAATAACAGCTGTCAGTGAGAGGAGCCAATTACAAGAGGTTTACACAACATTTGACTGTGAAGATTTCCAATCAGCTGGAATGGCAAAATGTTCCTGATTTTTATAGTTGATGTCAGTGAAGTTTAAAGTTTTAATAAAATATGATTCAATTAAGTCTTTTGATATGAAATTAGCTTCACTTTTAATAACATTTTTAACCATAATATAACTTTATTTCCTATTTCAGGTTAAAATACAAAACATACTTAATAAAGTTATCATCCATGTATATATGAGTCCATTACACTCACCTTCCTGGAGTAATTTTAGTTAAGAGTAATATGTTTTCAGGTTGGTTAGTAGTTCTAAGTATATGTGGTACACTAAGGCCATATATGCTTATTTACCCTGAGAGCATGGGACTGATTGTTGTGAGGGCAGAGTCGATAGTCCTCACAAATACAAATGTTGAGGTCACTTTCAGCACGTGTAAATATGTCAAATTGTGGATGTAATATTTTTGCATTTCCAATACATCCATTACTTATTTTAATATATAACTTACAAGGGAACTGTCACTAAGCTCATACCTGTATTTACTTGAGAGTTTAATGGTATCATCTCTGCTCAATGTGGGACCGGAGTGTCAAAAATTGCGTGTAGAGCAGTGGCAGCTCGTGGCTGAAACATTTGGGGAGTGCGGAAATGGTTTTGCTTGCTAAGTATTGACAACAATAAATTATTACACTTGTACATTTTAAGAATAATTTTTTTCAAATTCTACCTCTACAACCCATGGAAATAGTGGTTCTTAAGTTGTGATATACACCTCAGAAATAAGTACAAGAAGCCCAACATAATCTTTGTCCAAAGCTGCATATTAACATGCATGCAACATATAAAAGGATGTTATTAGAACATCATTCAAGCTCACGCAAATCCATATAAGCTGCCACCACACCAGTGTAATTTTTTTTCCACAGATTCACAAGCATATTACTGAATATACACACATTAATTCTGGTATTTGGCATTTGTTCCATTTATCATGAATTGCACTTTTGATCAATTTAAATGTTCTTTAATTTAATGAAATTTTCCATCACACTTTCATCAAAATTCTGCATGTTACTGATAGAGGCCTTATTTATTGAAAGCATTGCTAAAGCATTGAGTCTGTCATTAGTCATTGTATTTCTTAAAGGCGTTTTTATCCTTTTTAGAGTGGAAAAGCAGCATTCAGGTTCTGCAGTCTCCTCGGCATTGTTATGACAATTTTCAAAAGTTTTGCGACTTCACTGAACACTGATGGAAGTTTATTTTTGTATATGAAATGAAAAAGTTTCAATGCTCCTTGAATGTTAGTCATTTCGTCTTTAAATTAGCTGCAATTCTGTGTACAGTTTTCCTTGCTGTAGAAAAGGATAGCATTGCATAACTGGTGTGAAAATTTCTTCCGGGAAAGTTGAAAAAAAATCCTTAAATAAGTCATTACACAGCAAAGATGCAGCTTCTAGATGTCCATTATAAGCAGATTTATGTGTGACAGTAGTTGTGATGACGTCACACATCTCCTTGGACATCTCCAACCCTTGCACATTCCATACTTTTTTTTTGGAGGGGGGGAGGCTGTGGAAATTCTTCACTTAAGTTTTTGTGTACTTCATCAATATTCAATCTTTCCTTTTCCATTTGTTGTTTAAATATAAAGATGTCATTCTGTAACGTTCTTTGCTCTTCTTTTGAAGTTGCTGGTTCAAAATGTCTACATGAAGTAGGATTTTGTGGAAAACTGTTAACCAAAAAATAAAATTTGGATCTTCAAGAGCTCTTCTATAGCTACTGGCTTAATTTATTGTGGTTGTATTAGTGCAACTCTCTTCAACAATTTTGAAGCAATCTTTCAGGTTTTCTATGTGTTCATACATTACATTGACAGTACGAATGTTGTAATTCCATCTTTAAAGCAACTCTGGGCAATCTTGCTTGCACTACTTTTTCTAAAATACCAGATCGCAAAGAGGAATTGGAAAAGAATGCTGGAATATCTGACAGATCTGAAAAGAGCACACGTACCTGGGAATTAGGGTTAGTTGCCTTTTGCATGATTAAATTCAACTGGTGTGCATATCAATGGACAAAGTAAGCATATGGATATGTTTCCCTTATTTTGGCCTGTACTCCACCAGTCCTTCCACTCCTAACACTGGCCCTGTCAAAGGTTTGAGCAATGAGCTTTTCTTTGGTATTTCCAAGAGGCGGGTAGATTTCATTCCTTATGCACTTTGTCAGAGTTTCCGCATCTCTTCCTTCATGGTTCACAAAAGCCCAAAGTCATTTACAAATTCCTCATATATGTAATGGAATACCAAAACCATCTGACAGCGATTTGAAAAGTCAGTTGTCTCATCCCAAACTCTCAGAAGCCTGTATCTATTTTCTCCCTATATACTTTCAACATGCAGTCTAATAGATCATTCTGCACTGTTTTCGAAGTTCCTCTAAATCTATGGCTGTTTCTAAATGTTCCTTCATCACTGTATCCAGTACAGCTGTATAGTGAATGAGACCCCTGTATACCCCTGTGTTGGAAGAAGTAACAGATTGGTCATGTGCTCATAAAGTTAGTTCAAACACAGCGTGAAACTTCACACATGAAATAAGCCTTTTTAAAATATGTCTAATTTTACTCACTTGAATGTTATGTTTTTTAACTTTTTCTTGAAACACGGAGTCAAAACATGATGCAATGTTTTGTTTTTCTAGGAGTGACATATGTACCACACTTATCACATGACGCACTGAATGTTCATGTTTATTTTTTCTGTTAAATGTTTTATATTACTCAGTCCCTTAACTGTCCAAAAACAACTGACACATTTAGGAGCAAACAAAACACACGGATGGCAGAAAAAGGACTTAAGAAATTTGCAGCCACAGATCCAGTCACATTTCTCATACATGGACTTAGAACTAAGGTGCCTCTTAAACACCCAGTTTTCATTTTTCTTAGTTTTTAATTTTCCCGTTAAGAATTTGGGCATTGGTCTACCCAAAGGTTTCAATTGTACTTTTTCTTCAACAGTCAACCTTGAAAATTGCACTTCCATTAGTGATTTTACAAAGTTATCCATCATTCTTTAGTCACTGGATTTTATAAAGCCACCTGTAACATTCCGTTAATGTTCCTAACTCCACAAAGAACACTAACATAAGAAACCCGTGCATTTTAGTAATATAAAACTACTTTGCGGACTGCTCAAGGCGTGAACAAAACCGAGCCAGATGAGCATAGGCGCAAGTCCTTCCCCCACTCCCTTACCACATTCAGAACTGCATCCCTTCTGTTACAGCGCCGAGCCATATACTGTAGGTATGAAGACATTACTTTTACTCCTTATGAAGCTTTCTCATATTTTAAAAATAAACTGTCCTTACTTGTCGAAATGCCATGGTTCATTTATTTCCATAAGATTTCTTTTAGGAGGGCGCCTTCGCGCCCTTATGATGAACCACCCCTGATGTAGAGTATACTGGCAATACCCTTAAAATGAGTTCAGAATATGTAGGAAGATATAGACATAATAACATAACATTGTAGGGAGGGATTGCTTATAACTGATACATGGTATATGTAAGGAGCACCGTCCCCCACATGCAGAAAGGAGCTGATGAAGGATGTCTAGCAGCTACTTGTAAAGTGATCGCATGCAGCATTTTCCAGGCTTCAGTTTTGGATATAGCAGTTCTACTCCGCAGCAGATTTTGGTGCACATAGTTTATATACAGCAGGGATTATACCATCAAATTTTCAGGTGCATAGCGGTGTGAGTATAGTGATATTTCCCTTGTTCGAATACCTTCTGCAAGGCTAACCACTCCAGACTACCTGGCCATCAAACCAGCTACTGAAGTGCGAATATGGTTTATAGTGACAGGCATTATTCATTTTGGAGCTGTTATGAACATGCAGAAAACTTGAGGTAGTAAATTATATGATGTTTGAGGAAAAATGTTAAATAAAAACGAAAAAAACAACTACCATTAAAGTATCAATTATCAAACTATCTGCAGTTGTACCCCTAACAGCCTGTATATTGCACACTTTATTGGAAGAAAATGTTTACATTATCCAACCTAATCCTTCAAAATATCTAAAGTTTGATGAAAAAATAATCAGATGTACAATCAGAATGAAAAGTATTTGTGCACCATTAAATCTTTAACGAAAATAATATTTTGAAGAATAAAGTATATGGCGAAATTTATTAGATTAATGGATAGCAGTTTCAATAACTTGTATATATTATAAGAAAACAGAATTAAGCTAGAAATAAAATGTATCTTCTACAGTGCCTTATTTTTCACTAGTGGCACTGCATGCGCACAGTGCTTTTCACCGTTCCTGACACCCACCTTTCACCGCATCAGTGCATATTCGGCTGTTGCTGGTTTGAGTTCTTGTGTTATTTGTTTGTCAAATTATGATTAGTTGTGTTATAATACCAAGGAGTATGAATAGTATATTTTAGCACACTGCATGTTCATGTGTGATTTCTACTGTAAAATAGAGAAGTGACACAGCTATTTGTAGACTGATTTCCTGGTATTCCTGCGCCTCACAGATGCATAACACAGTTCATAAACTTGTAAAGAGATCCAGAGAAACAGGTTCTGTTCTTTATAAGAAACCCAAAAGAACTTGCCATATGCGAGTTTTTCATGAGGAAAACTCAATGAGATAGGACAAAAGTTAGAACATAGCCCAAGAAAATCTCTGAGTAGGTTATCACAGAAAATGGATTTTTCATAGTTCTGGGCTTGGAAAGTCAAACTTTTGAAATTAAAACCATATACATAGGTAAGATA
This sequence comes from Mantis religiosa, assembly GCA_030765055.1. NCBI lineage: Eukaryota > Metazoa > Arthropoda > Insecta > Mantodea > Mantidae > Mantis > Mantis religiosa. The sequence continues at coordinate 116,262,271 of CM060955.1, read as the reverse complement.
ACCATAGTTCAGAAACTGCAATCATGTAATACTGTGAGTAGAGTACCTAAATTTCTGCAATTGGTTGGTGAGTAAAGTTAATGATGGCTCTATGGACCCAAAGTTAATTTTTTCACAGATGAAGCATGGTTTTCCTTGCATGACCATGTATCATCACAAAACAACAGGTATTGGAATGCAGAAAAACCCAATATTGTGCACAAAATGCCATTGCATGACCAGAAAATAGGCGTTGGGAGTGCTCTGAATGGTTACCGAATAGTTACCTATATTCTTTGAGGAAGCAACTAACAACAGAGATACAGAGTTACAATAATTAAACCATTCCTGGAATATGTGTGTGACGTTGAGTACATACAGGCATATTTTCAACAAGACTTGGTTACAGTACATACGGCTGATCTCTCGTTGTAATTAATTAGGGAAATATTTTAAGTTAGGGTTATCAGTAAAAGGCTAGAGCCACCACGATCTCCAGATCTTGCAGTATGCAATTTTTATTTATGGGAAACTTAACAAATCAAGTGTATCGGAACAAACTGTATACGTTGGAAGAACTAAAAAACATTATCAGAAGAGAAATTACTGCAAATTCAGAAGATAACTTAATGCTTGTCAACAGAAATTTTCTTCGAAGGTGTGAGACATATGTGGCAGCACAAGGACATCATTTCCAACACCTTCTGTGACAAAGGTATGTGATTATTGTAATTATAATTTGCATGATAAACCTAAGAGCTAGAATTTAAATATTCAATGCAGCAGCAGCCTGCCCTACTGCGGGGGCAGCGTGCCATCTGCACTAATCACCCGCTGCTGGTCTGCCAGCCACCACTGAAAAATAAGGCACTGTATAAAAATAAAGCTAAGCAGGAATTCCCAACCACAAAAAGTATTCGTATCCCAAAGGGAACTACATTAAATGCAGTGGTTATGTCACATGCTACCCCTTCTTTCTGAATAGCCTGCATTCATTTGTCTCACAGAAAATGACGTGCAGTCACCAGACTGACATCAAGCACAGTGTATGAAGTAAAATGGGCTAAAGGAATGAAACAACTGTCGAACTGTCAACCTTCGAAGAGGGAAAACTAAGAATTAGATTGCACAATGATCTCAAAACTTCTTTTGAGATACAACAGATAGTAGGGAGATCATGCAAAATATTAAGACCATAATTGCCAGGGTAAGAGACAGAACATCCATTCTAAACAAACCTACAGCTGGTCAACCTAAAATCCTCATGGGTAAAGATGAGAGCAGTATTTCTTGCTGCATTAAAAAGTATCTGTGAATGAGTGCTTTCTAGATTATTGCTGAGTTGCAAGGAGCAAAAGGTTACACAGCTAAAAGTAGGACATATTTTCTGTCAGCTCACAGAATTCGATCAAATAACTTTATGGGAATAATGAGGGATTTTTATATTGAGGAATTAATCCTTAAAGAATTAATCCTTTTAAATACATTACTCCGGTATATGGGTGTTTTTGATTAATTAGAGCCAACTGAAAAATTCAATGCCATGGCCAGGATTTGAACCATGGATCTCCTGGTTTCCGTCCAGTCGCTCTAACCCCTTGAGCTACCATGGCCAACATGCCGGCGTGACATTAAATTCTCCAATTGACTCATTATATTTTCTCGGTAAACCACCTTAGAGTTCTCATTATTTACATTAAAAATATTCAGCGATAAAAATCCTGGTATTTAAGTACTTAAAACAGTAAGTCGCCACAAATGTGTATCTCGAATATGAGAACTCTAAGGTGGTTTACCGGGAAAATATAATGAGTCAATTGGAGAATTTAATGTCGCATCGACATGTTGGCAATGGTAGCTCAAGGGTTTAGAGCGACTGGACGGAAACCAGAAGATCTGTGGTTCAAATCCCGGCCGTGGCATTGAATTTTTCAGTTGGCTCTAATTAATTAAAACCACCCATATAGAGGGATGTTGAAGAAACAACTTGAGATAGGAGACTTATGGTCTCAGAGCGCATGATTTTGTACAATAAACCATATTTTGTACTAGTATGTCATACCACTGTAATGGTAAATGAACCCATTTGCTATGCTACCAGAGTGTACAAGTGTGACTCACTGGTAAGTAGAGAGTCTTTAAGCCAACAATATCAGGAACCAGTTTTGAGCCTTGCCAAATATTTTGCTCTTTTTTTTTTTTTTAACTTTATTTTTGTTCTTCAAATTGTTTGAAGAATGTGGGATATTGCACTCTCCATTTGTTTTTACTACTGCTACTAAATGTAAAAATGTAAATTTAAACGAATTAAATGAATTTTGAACAAGATGTACATCATAAAACACTGTGATATTTTAAACACAGGCATGATATGTAATCAAAATTCTTTATCGGTGACTAAAAACTGGCATCAACATGACCTGAGACTGGTACAGTATTGTACATATGAATTGAAAGAAAGAATGTGCTCTGGAAAAAAAAAAAAAAAGAAAAAGAAAAAAAAAAAAAAAAAAAAAAAAAAAAAAACCTAATGTGCAGGGTAAATCACAGTCACATTCCTACTTATGCTTTATTTATTCACTTCTAGGAACATAAAAAAGTGCATCTCATCTTCAGGTATATGGAAATAGCTGACAGTGAGCATTCTCAGTGTGAATTCTGTCTTGGTGAAATATTTTCCATTTGTTAAGTTTCTGTAAATCATGAGATAGGACTCTATACATTTGCAGAAAGTGAAATATAACTATGAAAGCACCTGCTGTCACTTGCACGAATAGCTCAGTTGGTAACATCTTTGACTATAGAGAAGTAGTGCTGTGTTTGATTCCATCTGCAATGTAATTTTCACTTCTGAATAAACCAGAAGAAAAATATTAAGATTTAGTGTAATAAATGTATTTTTAAAGAAGGTTTAAACATACTACATAGGAATACCTATAATATTTTTGTTTGCACAATAGCTGCAATACCTAACTGCACTGAGGGAATCTGAAAGTCCTAACGACCTAACACTTTCTGTGTAATTTGAGTTATGTTGGTTGCATTCAGTGGAATTGGTCAGTACTTACAGTTCTTAAGAACTAGCAGAAATGCGTTTTATTTATGGCAAAGCTAAAGGAATTGCATGTTAAACTGCATGACTTTACAGAGGAAGATATCCTAGCAGATGTCATACACACCCTTAAGCTTTTCAGTCTGTTCATCATTGTCTAAGGGAAGCAGTTCCATGAAGGTGCATCGAACAAACGCCAGTGCAACACGAACACGTCACACTGCAATATTTGAGAAAGACGTGCATAGAAAGTTTCAGGAGATCCCTTCAATTCATACGCGCACTATTGCACTTGCTATGGATACATCATTCGAGTGTACTGTGCATCAAGACCAAGTGCATCCCTTTCATCTTTCTAAGGTACAATCTTTGACACCAGGTCGACGAGTTTGCTCTCTGAACAGCAAGCCGAACAACCTGATTTCTTTTCCTGAATCTCTTAACTGATGAGTTTGATTTCACGAGGGGTGGAATGGCATTAAACTAGATAAATAGTCATGTGTAGAAGCTTCCTGGGGACCGAGGCTCCGCCCCCTTAAAACCGGGGAGCAGTAGGACGGTACCTAGGCTATAAAACCACCCCCTGATTACAGGTTGGAAGTGGCATACAAGAGCAGAAGAGCCCGATTAGCCCTTCACAAGAAAACAGGATCTGAGCCAATTATAATCTGTTTGCTGTTAGAATAAAAAAAAGTATTACTCTGCATTCCGCAATGAGCTCCGTCGCTTAGTATGTCATTGGTTGGTTATACATAACATCTGTACGTACCTAAACAGCATTGCCATCACCAGAATTTAACTGCCATTTTTGTTGTTACTCAACCAGTGCATTTTTGAACTTTTGAGAGTCATTGTTCTCTTACTATAATTACTTTATAATTCTATATTATAACAACTTGAATGGTTTATTGAAAGCAGGTAAAGCAAGAAGCTTAATAAACTGCAGAACTATATTGTGGAAAGACATGAGAGTGTTCAACAGCCAATGCAGTTTATTGCCGCCGCATGCTTCTTTGACATCTACTTTATTCTTACAGTGAACAGATTATAGTTGGATTCCCAGCGATTCCCTACAGTTCTAGCCAACTTGAAGACTCTAGCTTAGTAATTGGGTAGAGTGACAAGGACAAAGCCAATAGTCCACTGGATTGGTTTCTCAGGCGCCCTTGTAGGGTTCGGCCCTCTGTTACTTGTGCTTTTCAGTGCCCTTTACAAGCTGTTTTTCTTCTGTTGTTCTATCTTATTTCCTCTATATTCTATTAGTTAATAAGGCCCTCTCTTTTCCCTTCATTCATCTACCTTTGCCTTCTGCCCTTCCATGGGAAAGCACGGCAGGCCAACTGTTCACTGGGGCATATTTGTTGCTGTTTCTTTTATACGACTCTTCTATCATTAATTAATTCCTACATTTAATTAAAGACGAATATAGCTGCAGTGATCTTTAGAAATGAGCAGGCATCTTAAGTATTCTAGCTGCACTGTATGAACAAGAACAATGAATATCTGAGCAGCAAGTTTAAAGGATATTCAATAAAGTCTGGCACTAATGTTCATACAACAATTGGTTGTACAAAATCTTACAGAGTTTTGTTTTCCTCAAAATATTTCTGCCCCCCCCTCCCCCCGAATGCATTTGTCCCATCTCCTCTGTCATTTCTGGACGTGCGGAAGCCATTCTTTGACATCCTCTTCAGGGTCGCCTCTAAGGTTTCCACTGCCTTGGTCTCGTTATTGGGTTAAGAAAAATGTCATAGTCATTAGCAACTTGTGCCGACATTGTCATGATGACGTTTCCTTTGCCCAATTGACATTCAATGTTTTTTGGGGATGTGATCCTTTAACAATTGCTTCAGGACTTTTTAAAAATAATCTGATGACTGCAGTATGTTCTGGAGCTGTATCAGTGTACACCCTCCCCTGTTAATAAATAATATGATGTCCTCATTGGCAGACTTTTGTGCTCGTCCCTTTTGTGATGGGTTGACAATGTTGCATCCATTCTGTGCTGCTCCGCTTCTGCTCTTGGTTATAACAGTACACCTCAACCATGTTTCATCAGCAGTCACAATATTTTGCCACCCAGTATTACCCTCGTGCTCGACACATTTCTAATAGCGGCTCACACTGACAAAAGCCTGTATTTGTTGTGGAGTAGGCAATCGCAGTATCCATCATGCACACACACTTGGCACTTAAAATGCTCTTCCAAATGCTCATTTTAGCTCTTAAATTGAATGTGCGATTTTGTTTTTATGGGAAGTGTATCTGCTTCTCAATACCATGACTGTAATTTGAAAAATAGAACAACTTTCCATCTTAGTTACTATAGTCCCAAATGCCAACCAATCAATGGGCTTCTCTTGGAAGCTGAGTCCAAAGCAAGCCTTTGCATTGGATTTTTCACACTGTAGATGACAAAATACATCATCTATATAATTTTGATCATTAAAGGTTAGGATAACTGTTATAAGTTCAATAAATTATGATTATTCTTTATATATGCATAATAGGACAAATGTTTGCAAACCCATTGTCTGCATCATCAGCCAGGTGTTAATAGTTTGAGTTTTTTACTTTGCAGGGTATTTTGTTGTTTGGAGCAGACTTATCATTCTTAAGGTAGCACATTGACAACATACCCTTTCTCTCACTCTTAATGTGCAGCAAATCAGACTTCTACTTCTCATTTTTCCTTGTTCAGGAGTGGGATGCAGATCATGAATCCAGAAAAAAGGAAGTTAATTTTGACAATTAATTTAGTTAGTTAAAAGTTAATTAAATTAAAATAAAATTCAAAGTTAATTTTCAGCTTCTGTATGGTTTTCCAAGCATCTTTATGTGACAATAAATGGTATCTTTTGATGCACCAAGTTCTTCTGAAAGCCTACGGGTAACTTTTTGCAGATTTTCTGACAAAACTTGGCATGTATCCTCAATATTCCATACTTTAGGTCTTCCAGAACGTAGTAAATCTTTAGTGTTTTCATCTTCACTATTGAAACGCTGTGCCACACGTTGGCTGACACCTCCTTCCACTTCACATATTTTTCAAGCTGTGGCAGCGGCTTTATAATCTTGTTTACAGTAGTGTTTTATGACTCTAACTTCAAACTTTGTTATCTCAATTTTGTGATTGTTTATTAACTGAAGACTGATACATGCTCACAATGTACGCAATACTAGTCATGGCATCCTGTAAATAACATTGCCAAACCAAAGAAACCCAATAAATTTTCCAAAACACTAAAATAGAAAAACCGACATTACTTATGAGACAACATAATAATAATAATAATAATAATAATAATAATAATAATAATAATAATAATAATAATAATAATAATAATAATAAAAATATAAAATATATTATTATTATTTCATCCAGTTTATCATATGAGTGATTTTGGACATGTCAGATTATACAATTACATATTTACAAATTGTATAGTTTTCTCAGAATTCTTTAAATTGTATGAACATTTATCAGACACATCCTCAAGTTTCCTTCAAACTGCTGTTTAGGGACATCAGCTCCAGATTTAATTCGTAGCAGTAGTTTGTTGAAAGCATGATTTCAGAAATATATACATCTTTTATAGATGCACTTTTATTCACACTATGCCTAAAATAGTCTAGGTTTCCTCTTGTGTAGTCTTATGAATGTTGTTCTTTCTGGAAAATGAGACGCAGCAATTGAACAACCAAAGAATTCCTCATAAGACGTCTAATTTTGGATGCTATCCACCCAAAAATCTTGTTGAAGTAACAAACTTCAGAAATTCAACTACAAGTTTTAATTGATCATACAACTGATAGTTTAGTTTCAGTGCAGAAAGAAGGGGGAAACTTTCTTTTATGTGAGGTGAGAATATTTTCTAAGACCCAAGGTGCAGGTGCAAGCAGACAGCCTGCAGGTTCTCGCGTTGCAGCCAGCACAAGAAAGATGTTTAACACTTGTAGCCAACTCTGCAAAAATACTCCAGACATCTGTACAACACCAGTGCAGATGCAATTAGCAGTGTGGATGCAATTAGCACACGTCAGTTTTGGAAAATACTGACCATGTTTCCTCTCAGGTGTTATTGCTTTAGAAAAGTACGCTTGCTGTTCAGAAGATGTACTATTGTACTGTTAGAAGTGAAAGCTGTTTGTTCTGTGCATTCTTTGAATATTTAAGATTCGGTACGTACGTTGTTTAAGGTACGTTGTTGAAAATCGGGAAATGGCTCGGCAAATCAGTAAAATGGACCTATCCTTTTAACAATGAGGAGGCCTGCCTTCAATTATTATTCAAGGAGGATCTGCTGAGGATACGGATGTTGTGTTGTGAATGCAATGCCGCCAATAGTGTAATTAGCTAATGTAAATTAGGGACTATTGTGTGTGTTTAGTGTAATTATTTAGCTAGTCAGTGTAAATTAGGAACTATTGGGTGTTTTTAGTGTAATTAGCTAGGTAGTGCAATTTAGATACTTTGCAGTTTGCTTAATAGATGAGACAACTACCTACTAGTAAGTCGCCATTAAGGTAGTTGTCTCATGTATTTATGAGAACTCCTAGTGGTTTACCGGGGAAAACACGAGTCAGTTGGAGAATTTAATGTCATGTTGGCACGTTGGCCATAGTAGCTCAATGGGTTAGAGCGACTGGACGGAGACCAGAAGATCCGTGGTTCAAATTCTGGCTATGGTATTGAATTTTTCAGTCTGGCTCTACCCTTTCATAAGTTGTTTACGTCTGGTTGCCAGCAGTGGTTTGTTTGCTTCTATTTGATAGTAGGGAAAACTCCCATAGCAATTCGAAGAGCAGCGGACTGGATGGAATCAAGCATTTTGAGTGAATTTGCTGTGGCAGAATTGTATACAATACAACCATAGTCTAATTCAGCTCTAATAATAGTGCTATATGTTTTCATTAAGACTTGGTAGTCTGCTCCCCAGTTTTTGGCTGCCAGGATCTTCATTATGTTAAGTCTTTGTAGACACTTGTCTTTGAGAATTTTCAAGTGTGAGGTCCAACTTAGCTTAGGGTCAAACAGAACTCCTAAAATGTTTATAGTTGTCACTGTTTCAATTGTGATTGTCCATATACAATTTGGGTTCCGGTATTGTATGTGCGTTATTAGTGAACAATATGCATTACCTTTTACTTTTAGAGAATTTAAATCCGTAGTCTTAGTCCACCTTTGGATATTTTCTATTGATTCTTGGAGTAGAAGTCGAATAGTAGAAATGCTTCTTCAGCGCATAGTATGGTCAAATCATCGGCAAAAAGGCAAGCTTTTACTGGTGCTGGGATGTTGGAGACAATACCATTTATTGTGATTAGGAATAATGTGATGCTGATGACAGACCCTGATGGATTCCATCCTCGATTTTACTTCCTGTGAGAAAATTCCATTTGTTCTGACTTCAGTTCTATCGGGTTGTCTCATAAATTCGTTCAATTCTTGTTACGTGTTTACGACTAAGAACTCCTGAGAATACTGCATGCCCCCATTACTTTTACGTCAATGAAGCTGCCTAACAATATGGGGTTTGTTTACGAATACAATAATTGAAAAGAATGCTATGAACACCCACCACAGCGACCTCACGGCCAAAGGTAAATAGGTCAACTTATGTAAGAATTGGTAACCAAACTTCAGTACGAGTTTGTGGATGCAACAGTGTGGAGTTGTAACTTGTGAATGTTAATATGGAAGGCAAGAAGGAACATTTTCGACATTTAATGCTGTTTTATTACCGTAAAGGTAAAACCGCCTCACAAAATCAACGGAAAATTTGTGCTGTTTACGGAGAAGATGCAGTGACGAATCGGGCATGTCAAAAATGGTTTACTCGATTTCGAGCTGGGAACTTCTCTGTGAAAGACAAACCTCGTTCTGGACGACCAGTGGTTACGGATGAGGAAAGGATAAATGACATGATTACGAACAACCCCAGAATAACAACTCGGGAGGTAGGTCAGGAGCTAAACTTATCTCATGCAACTGTAGCCAGGCACCTAAAGAAACTTGGTTACGTAAATCTTCGGGATGTATGGGTTCCGCACGAACTGAGTGAACAAAATTTAGTTCAGCTCGTTTCCCTCTGTGACGCATTGATAAGACGCAATGAAACCCCTTTTCAGAAACAGCTGGTTACAGGAGACGAAAAGTGGATTGTGCACAACAACATCCGAAAGAGAAAGTCATTGCGTAAGAAAGGGGAACCACCACTCTCAATTCCTAAACCAGGGCTTCATCCTGAGAAGATTATGCTGTGCATTTGGTGGGACTGGAAAGGAATTATTTTTTACGAATTTCTTCCTCCTGGGGAGACCATCAATTGAGAGAAATACTGTTCTCAGTTGGATCGTCTGAAAGTTGCCCTAGGAGAGAAAAGGCCAGAATTGGCATCTAATGGCGGAGTCGTCTTTCATCAAGACAATGCCAAACCACACAATTCTATGGTAACTCGTCAGAAATTAACGGGATTTCGACTGGGATGTGTTACCTCACCCACCTTATTCTCCAGACATTGCCCCATCCGATTATCATTTATTCCGATTCCTGCAAAACTTCCTTAATGACAAACGCCTTACTTTCTTGGAGGATTACAGACTCGCCGTAGAAGAGTTCGTCAACCAGAAAACTGCAAGATTTTGGAAAAATGGAATTGATAAGCTTCCTGAGAAATGAAGATATGTTATTGATAATAATGGTGCATACTGCACAAAATAAAGTTTTGAAGTGTTCATTGCCTTGTTTACTTTCGATGACCTTGCTTATGTAAACAGATTACCCCTAGATAATTAGGCAACTTGTTTGCCGTAGTTGTGATACGGGCATACAGTTCAGGCATTCTTTGTCATAAACATGTAACAAGAATCGAACGAATTTATGAAACAAACCAGTACATTTTTGGAGGAAATTATAGATGAAATGGAGCATGTTTCCTGAAATATTATCTTTCATCAATGTTTCAACTACATCGTCTTTCTACACCAATATGCCTTCTGAATATCTAAACTAACTGCAATGAGGTGCTGGTTATTGAGGAAAGCATTTCGGATTTCAGATTCTAGACTGATCAACATATCTGTAACTAAACAAGTTTTACGAAAACCACTTTGTGCATCTAAAAGTTTATATATTCAAGGTACCAGCATAATCTATTGTTAATAATTTTCTCCATCAGCTTGCATATTCTATTCGTCAAAGCATTAGGACGATAATTTTCTGGAATCGAGCTGTCCTTGCCAGGTTTAAATATAGGAACTACTATAACACGACGCCACTGGTTGGGAAATACCTTTGAAATTCATATGTGGTTGAAAATTGCCAAGAGATAACTTAGAGCTTTAACTGGAAGGTGTTTCAAAAACTCATGTGAAACGGAGTCTGATCCATAACTAGATTTACTGCACTTGTTTAGTTCCGTCATAAGTTCCTGTAACTGTATATCATTATATGAGTAGTTCGTGTTGGTCGCAGTTTCCTCTAGTTTTATTGGTCCTATAGTTTCTTTCATGTGGAGGAATTCAGGCTCATAGTTCGTTACTGTAGATTTCTGCAAATTTGTTTGTTAGTTTATTGGCTATATCTTCGGGTTGATCTACGATTGATCCATCAGCAGGGTTTCTTAAAGATGCTATACTGAAGTTATTGTATCTGCCGCTTACTCTTTGTATTTTATTCCACATGACTTTTTGCTTTGTTTTATTGTTTTCCTTGCTGTGGCATGATGTATCTGAAAATTAATTTTGTTTTCAAGCGTAGGATTTCTTTTGTAGAGATATAATGCCTGGTTCTTGTTTTTGATAGTTTCTTTACACAAATCATTCCACCATAGTACTGTTTTCTTTATGAGGTGCTGCGCTATTCTAGAGATGGTCTGGTCTGCAGTTTGGATTATTACTTCCGTATTTAGTCTTGGACAATATCACTGATGTGCTTCAAAGCAAACCTATTTATTGGAGTGATGTCAATCATAAGATCATCCACAGTTTTTGTAAAATTTCCCCAATCTACTCTTTTTAGATTCCATTTGAAGCAAGGTGTTTTTGGAGAGCTGACTAAAGCAATCTTATCATTAATTATTATATGAAGATGATTGCTTCCTTGCAGAGTTGGATAGATGGACCAGTTAAAAAGTGTGGCTACGTCCGGTGTACAAATAGTTAAGTCTACACTAGTAAATGTTCTGTGAGTTAAATCAAGTGGGTTGGTGCAGTAGTGTTGAGTAAAACTAGATTGAATTCATATATCGAGATTTAATTAATAGATTGAATTCATTCAATATCTGCTCTATGTCTTTTCCCCTTGCATCTGTTTTTTGACTACCCCATAAACTGTTGTGACCGTTGAAGTCCCCTACCAAGATGAAGGGGGTGGGGAGTAGTTGTATGAGGTTCCTCATATCACCAATGTCGAATGGGCTACTAGTAGGAAGGTAACTGTTACACACTCACATTGGCTGTGGCAAGAGCAACAACAGTGCAACTGCTTCTAGGTTGGTATTTAATAGCACTACTTGATGGTGAAGATTATTTTTAACTAAGTAGCGACACCTCCACTTGCATGGTTTGCATTGATTAGATTTTTATTATATGCACTAAATTGTTTTATATTTGCAGCAAAGTCATCCCCAAAGTTAGTTTCTTGTAAACAGACAATTTCAGGCAGGTGTTTATTTAACAATTGCAGACATTCTATGTTCGGAAACTGTTCATGTTCCACTGAAGCAGTGTTAGTACCATAAAAAAAGGAAATAGATGCAGAAAGAAAACACTCATCTTTATGAGAAAGAGGTAGACTCATTACTAGATTAATCAGGAACTAAATTATTTTGGTTTTGGTTTGCAGCCTTTGAGTTTCTTGACTATTCGGGTACTTCTATTTTTTATGGATTTTTCGGTGAAGTAGGGATACAGCTTTTTTAAGGCTTCAGCTAATTCCACAAGATCATCAGTATAATTAGTAGCAACTGTTATGTCACTAATCCCAATACTATTTTCAAAAACTGATTGAAGTTGTAAGTAGCTGGGGGGGCAAAATTTTGGATCACCTTCCAGGATGTGTTTCACCGATTGAAGCATATTACTAACCTCTGTGTTATCTTTGTCTGTTTTTGGTTTTTTAGAAACTTGTTTTGCTTTCCAGTTTACGGACTGTTCTGACATACCTATTAACTGTAGACTTTTTATTACTAATTGTTTCATTGCTGGAAATTGATATCAGCCTCTTTAGAGAAGCATGGTGTGTTACTGATGGGAGTGATGACTGTTCCGAAGGGGAGAGTAATGTAGTTTGTATAGAGTCTGAGGGTTGACACTTTTGATCGTGGTTATTCTCGGGAGGTGAAGATGAAAGGTTCATTTTCGCTTCACTTTTTGAAGAAGAGGTAGTATTTCCTTGGCTATTTATTTCCACTGTTTGTGAGTGTCCTTGAAGTTGAGGGAATTCCGAGATGTTGAGCGTGTCAGCAGGATGAGTCAAATGGAAAGGAGTTTTTTTTTTTTTGTAATTTACGTCCTCCAACGTTGTCATATCGGACGATGAATGGAATGGATGAAATGATGTTCAAATGAGTCCAGGGTCCATGGAGCTTAGAGTTACCGACATTCATCTTACAGGATAAGGGAAAAACCTTATCCAGGTAACTCACCCTGACCGAGATTCGAACTCGGGACCTCTTGAACGTGAGGCAGACATGCTACCACCACGCTACCAAGGCGGGCTGGAAAGGAGTTCATTATTTACTGCTGTAGCACTGTCAGGACAGTGCCTAGCTAGATATCCTTCAGACTAACAAAGAAAGCAGGTGGGCGAATCAGAGGATATATAAACCCAGTAATTTATGTCCTCGTAATCGATTTGAATTGATTCAGGAAGTTAAAGTCTTCATTTTTAATGTAAATCTGCCTCCAGAAACTGAGAATATGGGAAAATCCTGGAATTGATAATCCTGCTCTTATTGGAATGACCTTAGACATTGGTTTAATATCAAGTTTAGGCAGCTGATCTTCAATAACTATGTTGGGAATAACAGGACAATAATTGGATAAAATCAGTCATTTGTTTTTGGTAAGGAGGGATTTAATTTCCAAAGAAAAATTATTTATAAGAACCTTAGGATGTTTTGAAATCAGTTCCTCTACACACTTCTTACTGGCAAGATAAATACAAATTCTTCCATTGGAAATTCTTGACACAAATAGAATGTTACTAGGGCTTGTTAGTTTACCTATCAATAGTACGTAGATGATAATGCTAATGCCATCGCATGATACAATAACAATAGCTTGATCTTTATTTGGATAAGATTGTGTTGCGGCAGAATAGCTTAACCTAAAATTGTTTGAAGATACATTGGGGTTTCTATTTTCTGTTGCAGTTGTCGGAGAATTACCTATTTCACTATGGCAAGAAGCAGTGATATTTCCGTATTCAGTTGATTCATTGTGTTGCTTGAAGCTTGTTATGTTATTTTCGTTCAATGGGTTTGAAGAATCTTGCCGACCTCCATGAAAAGAGGCGGGCATGGAGAACGAAGCAAAGGTTAGTTGAGGTTAGATACGAACTTCGTTCTTTAACGGACTGACACCACCACAACTGATTTATACTTAGTCACTGGCAACACTAACAGTTTGTGTTAAACAATGTTGTTTCAGTTTTTTAAATGAGTTTGGAATCACTGATAATTATAAAAATTCGAAGAGACTCCGTAGCACGCGAACTATACATAGGTCATGGCCACTGCAATCTGTTTACCAAATTGTAAGTTAGTTTATAATTCATTTTGGTTTTTAAGACTGAAATTTTTGTTAAGTAGAGCTAGTGGCTAGAGCTAGTTCGCAGTACTATTTAACTAAATTTTCAAAAGAAAAATTTTAACCCTAAATAAAAAAAATAAACGTTTGGAATTCATTAAGGAAAATGAGTGGTAATTTATCTGACATACCTTCCATTTGTTTATGATCGTGCTAAGGAATTAATCTGATTCTGCAAATAGGTTACAACTTGGAAGTCTTGATTATCATATGTTCCATTACTATTATTTTGATAATCAACATATCCTGTTAAATATACATTAAATTTCTGCTGGTTACTTGTTACAAACTCGGGCCTTTCTAAAGTTCAAATTTTTACATACCAATGTCAACTTCCTACATAATTGTGCATCAAGCTGGGAATGTTCATAATGTTTCAAAATCATTGTTTTGAAAATAAATATAAAATAAATTGAAGAGTAATAATGTATGGATCTGGCACTCAAATTTTGCTACTGTGATAAATTATCTCCGAACATGTTGCTTCATCATTGCTTCCAAACATTTTTGAAAGTAGATCTGTTCATTATTATATCATAGTTGTACAGAGAGCATACATATGTAAACTTTCACACATATGCAAATTTAAACAGCAATACCAAATGTATTCTTTAAGCTCAATTAATATATTTTCTAGTAGGAGTAGGAGAGAGTACAAATCCTTTAGCACCGTGACGAGCAGTGTAGTATTCAAAATGCCAATATAAAAAAAAAGGCCAGGATTGGAATTTTTTCCAAATGGCACATGCTAATTATTGCTGAAAGAAATGCAACTGTTGACTAGCATATGCAAGTGTCGATGTTTGCTCTTGTTTTCAAAAACCTATTTACTCCAGATTTGGTTGTGGTTTCAAATTCACCACACATTCAGATCGTGGTTGTCCTCTCCTAAAAAAAAATCAATTATACATAGTTCCAAGTCAAAGAAATGTATCAATTATTTTGATTATTATAGCTGCATCTACAATAAACAAGGGCACCTTTAACATAAGCATGTTTAATGTGACAAAATAAGGCTGGATTTAAATATTAAAAGCAGAAGCATTATTAACAGTGAAGTATTCTTCTATTTTGTGTTTGATTTATGAGTCACTGTGTTTACACTCAAACTTCACTTACTTTGTTGTTGTATAATTGAAACGTTTGGTGACTAAACAGCTGAGGATGAGATCAAATGATCTTGAAAACGTTTCAATTATACAACAAAGTAAGTGAAGTTTGAGTGTAAACACAGTGACTCATAAATCAAACAAATAAAAAAAAAAAAAGGGCTGGATTTATTTAGCATAAAATCATGTTGTTGCCTAGGAAAGGAATTAAGATTGCATATTTCTGCAGAAGAATGAAGGAAAGTAATAGGAGTGTTCAAACAGGGACATGTCTTTTATATCCAAAGAGCTAAAGCAAAACTGTTATTTAAACCCATTACATACAGATTTTTCTGTTGCACGACAAATGTTGGATCTAGATGTTCCTTTCATTATTTGGTATATTCTTCCTTTCTTAGCTACTACCACCAGTTATGGGAAAACAAAGTTATCACTCAACTAATATTAAGAATACCTCACATTTTATTGTAAATATACATAAGGACAGTTTTAATTTAGGTATAAATATAACTGCCATGTTTAAAAAGTCACTGGTTATCTATTTTCATATTATTTCAAGTTCATATAATTGCAACAAATTTAAGAACTAATAAATCACAGAAAAAGTATTATACAAAATAAAAAGAGACAAAAGACTTTTTAAATCCAGACTGTGTTATTTAAAAACAGTTTCAAAATACTGTCGTGCAAATTAGTTATCAGTACAAAAGCCAAGATGCTACACTTGATAGAGCCATGATTTTTTCTTCTCTTTTTGTTCTTTAGACGCTTGCAATTCATTTGGACAAGAAAAAAATTACAAGAAAGTGTTGCCTGTTCTATGTCCATTTATGTTATTCTAAATAGACTAAAACTTCATGATCATTCATAATTATGAATTTCCTTTCTCTTGACTACACAATAAATTGGCACTTTTATTTTATATTCACAAATTTACACGCGCACACACACAAATATACATATGCTCTCACACTGTCTTCTAATAATTGCTGGCAGTTGAAAAATATCCACAAATTCATTGGCAGTTGATGTATAGCGGAGGGGAATGTAGGCTAGCATCTGAAAAACAAAAAAAGCACTTTAAGCCAATCACATTCAAATTTTCTGACCACAAATTAATAAAAGTTTATGCATTTACCCTTTTCAGCCCAATGATGCTGTACTGTACTGCTTACACATAGGAAATTTTGAATGTCATATGGATGCTACATGGAACTATTTTACCCATTATCAACACCTAATCTTAACAGTTTATATTTAGAATAAAACAACAATGGTGAACATGCCAAGAACTTTCCTTTTATTACAACACATTTTCCTGTGCATGTTGCACTGCATGACAATTATAAAGCAACAATGGCAGAAAGTGGGTTCTTTTAGACAAAGAAATTCTGCATTTTTAGTCTAAGAGCTCACTTTTTGTATATTATCAATTACACAGAAAATCGTCAGTTAAATGGCTGATCTATCCATTAAAATGCTTGAAAAATGGTTGCTACTGAACATGTTAAAACAAGTGTAAGATATTCACAGATCTTTGTGACGCACTTACGAGGTGTGATCAAAAAGTTTCTGGAATGGATTCACAACAATGCTGACGCTGTGATTTCTTTAATTCTTACCCATATTGTACATCCAGCGTTCCTTCCCAATAAAAATGAGCAGTCATGTGACTTTCTGTGACTTTCCAGTGATGAGGTATAAGCTCTGAAGTGAACACATGTTTTCCATGTGCTGCAATTTTTCTGCATAGCAAAAATGTCAGTTTATGAAGAACAAAGAACAAACATCAGATTTTGCCTTTTACTTGGCAAAACTGCAACAGAAGCCTATGAAATGTTAAGAACAGCTTATTGGGAGGAAGTTATGGGCAAAACTCAAGCATTTCAGTGGTTTTCAAAATTTAAAAGTGGTATGATATCAGTTAAAGATGCAGATCATTCAGGGCGACCCTGTTCCAGCAAAACAGATGAAAATATCAATCAGGTGAAGGAAATGGTCTTAAATGATAGTCGTATTACAATAAAAGAATTTTCTGACTCATTAGGACTCTCCTTTGGAAGCATTCAAAGCATTTTGAAAGACAATTTGGACATGAGAAGAATTGTCGCCAAGTTCATGGCCCTACTTGCTTTCAAATTACCAAAAGGAAAGCCATGTGATTTCCTACACAGATCTTAAACAACAGCTTTGAAATGATCCACAGTTTATGGAGAAAATTATTGCTGGCGATGAAACAAGGATTTATGGTTACGATCCAGAAACAAAGCAACAATCTTCACAATGGAAGAGTCCATCTCCACGCCCATAACAGGCCAGACAAGTTCGATCCAAAGTGAAGTCAATGATGATTGTGCTTAAGGAATTTGTGCCACAGATTCAAACAGTAAATCAAGTGTTCTACAAACAAGTGATGCAAAGATTAATGGAGAACGTGCGACGCAAACAGCCTGAGAAATGGAGGAGTGATGACTGGTACCTGCATCATGACAATGTGCCAGCGCACTAAGCTCTTTCTGTTTGCCAATTTTTGGATAAAAATAGGATGAATACTTACATAGAAAATGAAGCTAGCTACAGTGAAGCAATGAATATTATACAAATATAACAATTTATAACAAAAACTTCACTTAAGAAAATGTTAATTCTTCTTTCTAATTGAAATCGATTTCATGAACTCTTGTCTGCATCATCAGTCAAAGAAAACCACAGGAGAAGACAAATTGGTTGTTAAGGAAGTTACTATGTTATGTTTTTTCAGTATTACCAAATTCTGAAAAGGAAACAAACTTAACAGAATCAACTGCTGGTATTTCAAAATTCATTACATGATGTTTATTTTTTAAAATAAATATCTTTTCCCAAACCATTAAATCTATCGGGACATTTAATTGTTTTAATAATTTAACTTCAGGATTTATATTATGGTTAAATGACCAAAAATGATCTGCTACAGCCGATTTATCAGTTTGTTTATACTTAATGTTACGAAAATGTTCTTTCGTTCTGGTTTCCAAATTACTTTTCGTCCTACCAATGTAAACCCGATCATAATCTAAACAATCAAATTGATAAATATCAGATTTTTTATTATTAGGATTTTTTTTTTAAAGAGAAATGTTGTAAATTTTAAATACTATATTTGTTTTGAGGAACCAAATTTATACCAAACTCTTTAAAAACTTTTTGAAATTGTTTATTAAACCAAGGATGGTAAGTAAATTTTTTAAAATTATCGTCTTTTATTTCTTAAAGGGTAGAAATATCACTAACAGTTTTTTGATATTTAAATTTTTCATCTTTT